>JAQZBX010035480.1:0-24559 GCA_029593785.1 Cabassous unicinctus
CTTTGTATAATCTCAATCTTGCTGAATTCATTGAGAGTTGTTCTATGGCCTAGCATGTGGTCTATCTTGGAGTAAGATCCATGTGCACTCGAGAAGAATGTAAATCCTGCTGTATTTGTGTGTAATGTTCTGTATATGTCTGTTAAGTCTAGGTCCTCCAATGTATTGTTGAGAGTCATTGTTTCTTTATTGATTCTTTGTCTAGAAGTTCTGTCTAATGATGACAATGGTGTATTAAAATCCCCTGTTATAATTGTAGAGGCATTTATTTATCCACTTAGCTTTTCCAGAGTTTGCCTCACATATTTTGAGGCACCCCAATTAGGGGCATAAATGCTTATGATTGTTCTCTCTTCTTGAAAGATTATCGCTTTTACTAATATATAGTGTCCATCTTTGTCTCTTACAATAGTTTTGCATTTAAAGTCTATTTTGTCTGATATTAGTATAGCTGCTCCTGCCCTTTTTTGGCTGTTGTTAGCTTGTAAAATTGTTTTCCAGCCTTTTACTTTCAGCCTCCTTGAATCCCTGGGTCGAAGGTGGGATTCTTGTACACAGCATATAGATAGATCATATTTCTTTATCCATTCTGCCAATCTGTGTCTCTTGAGTGGTGAATTTAATCCATTAACATTCAATGTTATTACTCGTAATGAATTTCTTACTTCAGCCATATTTTCTCTGGATTAATGCATGTCATATGTTGTTTTGTTTCTATTTTTTTATTTTTAGATGTTTTTAAACCCTCCTCCAACTCTCTCTCCCTTGATTTTTCCTTTCAACTTGTAGAACTTCCTTCAGTATTTCTTGAAGTGCTGGTTTCTTATTGACATACTCTCTTAATTTCTGTTTATCTGTGAATATTTTGAACTCTGCAACATTTTTGAATGCCAGTTTTGCTGGATAGAGAATTCATGGCTGGAAATTTTTTCTTTTAGTACTTTGACTATGTCATACCACTGTCTTCTTTCCTCCATGGTTACAGATGAGAAATCAGCACTTAATCTTATTGTGCTTCCCTTGTAGGTGATGGTTCTCTTTTCTCTTGCTGCCTTGTGTATTTTCTCTTTGTCTTGAGCATTGGACATTTTGACAAGTATATGTCTTGGCGTTGGCCTTTTGGGATTTATATTGTTTGGAGTGTGCTTTGCTTCCTGGATCTGTACATCCATCTCTCTCAATAGGGTTGGGAAGTTTTCAGCCATTATTTCCTTCAACACTCCTTCTGATCCCTTTCCCTTCTCTTCTCCCTCTGGGATGCCCATGATGTGTATGTTTGCGCATACACTATTAGTGTATAAAATGCGACTGATTTGTGCATGTTGACCTTATATCCTGCCACTTTTCTAAACTCATTTATCAGCTCTTTAATATTTGTTGTGGATTTTACAGTGCCATCTATGTATAGGATCATGTCATCTACAAATAGTGAAATTTTTATTTCTTCTTTTGCAATTTGGATCCTTTTATTTATTTTTCTTGCCTAAGTGCTCCAGCATGTACTTTTAACACAATGGTAAAAAAGAACTGTGATACTGGGCATCATTGTGTTTTCCAGATCTTAGAGGGAAAGAGTTTAGCATTTCACCATTGAGTATAATATTAGTTGTGGGCTTTTAATATATATGCTTTATCATTTTGAGGAAGTTTTCTTCTCTCCCTATCTTTTTAAATGTTTTAATCAAGAATAGACACTATATTCTGTCAAATGTTTTTTCAATGTTGTTATTTTGAATGGTTGCTGGAGTTGATCAATTACTTTTTTCATCAATGTAGGTTGATTGTGTGCTTCTAGAAATTTTTCCATTTCATCTAAGTTATACATCTTGTTGGCATACAGATTGTTAATGTATCCTTTTATGATACTCATTATTTCTGAGTGATCAGAGATAACTTCTCTATCATTTTTTTAATTTTATATAATTGCATCTTCATTCTTTTTTTATTAGTTAATTTAGCTAAGGGTTTGTCAATTTTATTAACCTTCTCAAAGAATCAGCTTTTGGTTTTGTTATTTTTTTCTAGAGTTTTAATTCTCAATTTCATTTAGTTATCCTCCTATCTTTATTTCATTTTTTCTGCTTGTTTTAAGATTAGATTGTTGCTATTTTTATACTTCATCCAGGTATGCACTTAGATCTTTGAATTTAACTCTTTCTGCTTTTTGAAAATTAATTAATTAATTACTTAAAATTTTAAAAGATACTTAGATTACATAAATGTTACACAAAAAATATAGGGATTCTGAAGGAGTTCAATTAAAGGCCATGACTACTGGTAGAAAGCAGGCCACCTTGGTACGTATGAGACAGGTATTTCTAGTCTCAAGACACTAAGATAAGATGTGGAAGTAGCCTGGTGGAGAAGCATTCTGTGCTTCAAGGAGTGTATTTAGTATATGTCAGATAATGATTAACAAGGTCTGTTGCATGAAGGAATGTAAGGAGAACTGAACCATTAACCCTAAAGAATTGTTGACTTTAGTAACATCTAGCCTATTACATATCTATTGCCTTTGAACATGCGCACATGTATTTTCTTTGTTCTAAAGCTAAATAAGAGCCACGATGTATTATGCAGTGGCAATCTCCTCCATTTGGATGGAGGGTCCCCTACCCCTGGCTATCTCTTGTTTCTTTCTCATCTTTTTTCATGCGCAGCACCATTTTCATGGACCTATTTCAAGAACATCAACATTTGGCAGCCCAAACAGGGACCTGAAAATGCAACTTTTCTTTCAGTCAGTGCACAGCAGACCAAGGAGCTCCTGATGAGCAGGGAAATGGGGAACCAAAAGTGGAAATTTGAAGAGTTCTCTAGAGTGTTAAAAACTTTATTAAAATGCAACGGTGTAACTTTTAAATCCTCAGCTTTTGAGGAACTTTTTTCTCTTGTACAGAAACATTGTTATTGGTTTCAGCCACAAGGGTGGGATGTTTTAAATCTGAAACAATGGAACTTAGTCATGAAAGCTTTAAAAAGAGCTTATCAAAAGGGAGAGACAATTCTCATACATGTATGATCTTTGTGTAGTCTTATTTCTGTTGCTCTTTAACCATTACAATCAGATGAAAATGAAGACAATAAACAGAATACTGCTATCGCTGGACTGATAGAAAAAACTGATGTTCATTTTAATGAAAATATATATGAAAAAATTCATGAACAGCCAAAAACAGACAAACTCATGTCTAATAAAAAGGAAGAAAAGTAAAAGGGAGTTTATGGAACTTTTCCAGTGGTCCTTATGCCATCCACTACAAAAAATTGCTGAGCCAAAAGTAGTGTGAGAGCTCCATCTAGCGGCAATAATAGATCAATACCAACTCTTGTTTGATATAACAGAATGGGTTACACTGGCCAATGAATGGTGATAATGGTGTACTAAATCACCCACTATACCTGTAGAGGCCTTTTTTTTTTCTCTCAAATTTTCCAAAGTTTGTTTCATGTATTTTGGGGCAGATTTGTTACATACATAAATGTTTATGTTTCTTCTTGGTAAATTATCCCTTTTATTAATATATACTGTATTTCTTTGTTTCTAATAATAGTTTTTCATTTATACTCTATTACATAAATGTTACATAAAAAATATAAGGGAATCCTATTTTCCCCCTGCCTACTCCTTCCACATTTTCCCACATTAACAGCATACTTAATTAGTGTGGTAGATTTGTTACAATTGAACACATATGGGAACATTGACACTAAGTGTCAATTAAAATTTATATTATAATTTAATCTTTCTCCCACACAAATTTGTAAGTTATGACAAGATATATAATGGCCTCTATCTGTCATTGCAATGTCATTCAGGTGAATTCCAATCCCCCCAAAATGCCCACATATTTCACCTATTCTTCCCACTCCCTCCATTCAAAACCTCTGGGGGCCACAACCTACAAATCAATGATAAACGTTCAACCATTCCTACAATCACAAGTGTATAGTAGAACAACAGTATTTCTACTCTAGTGCATCATTCATTCCCCAACACTGAAGATTCTGGGATGGTGACATCAATTCAAGCTCTACTTGAAAAGGGGCTTAGATCCCATGGGGCAGATGGATGAGACTATTTGCTTGCATTGTAAACTCTCTCTATTCCTTGGGATGGCAATTGTTCATCATAATTTCCTTGTTCATTGTCCTAGGGGAGTCCAGTGAAATGGAGAGTAGGTGTTGAAGCAACTCTGTTCCATTTAAGGGCCCAACTGGTACTTGGAAAGACCATAGATTTAAGTCACTTGTATATAAACCTATCAACTCTAGTCTAACTCTTGGTTCAAATCAAAGGGGCAGAAGAGCCATGTGTAAGGAAACCACAACTGAATACAACTCAGTCACACTGGGGAGCATAAATTCCAAAGTAGGGCCCACTGGCAGGTTTCCAAACTTCTGAGCTGTCTGCCCTCCTTATAGTGTCTGGATGTCTCCATAGCCCTCAGGAGCCCCACTATTTGTAACAATATTTACTATGGCAGTCAATGAGATCCTGCTGAGACCTGCATAAGCATAACCTCTAGAATGAGCTCCTAACTCACTTTGAACACTCTTAGCCATATAAATTCATTTTTCTTTACCCTTTTCCCCTTTTTGTTAAGGTCTTTTTTCCAGTTGCATTGCTAGTTGGTGCTTGGTAGTAATCTCTCAGTGCCAGGAAGGTTCATCACCAGAAGTCATGTACCATGCCAGAGGGAAGGTAATACATTTATGCTGAGTTTGGCTTAGAGAAAGGCTACATTTGAGCAACAATTAGTCTCTCAGGAGGTGACTCTTAGGCTATATATAATACTAGGCTAACTTTCAATTTCAAAAGAAAAGGTTCATAAGTGCAATCATCAATATTAAGGGCCCATCAATGGTCCATCCTTCTTTACTAGTCACTGCTCACGTACTTGGGGAATTTTTGCTGTACCAATCAAGAATGTGGCAGAACTCCCCAGAATGGCAATTTTATATTCTTTCAGTTATTGTGTCAGTCATCATCCGTGGAGAAAATGCTCCATGAACACTTGAACTCGTCCACATTTCTTATAGTTATAACCTCCCATAAATCCCCCATCCCTGACACCCGACACCAATGATTCTCCTGTGCCAAAGTTTTATCTCTTCTGTGATCAAAACTTCTTCAAAAATGAAGCCAACAAATATTTCAATAAAATTAATAGGAAAATGAAATGATACTGATAGTTTAAAAAATAACAAATAAAATACAAAAATTTAAAAGGAATTTGAAATAACAAAAAAGTTAAATTAAAAATAATTGGCATTGCATGTTTCATCACTATAAGATCTGTTGTCTTGCATGTACAGTGACATTTTCTTGGATTTAATTCCCCAGTGTCTTTTTTTTCCATTTTGTGTTCACAGAAGCTCTAGGTTACAAAAAAGTCATGTATAGAATATACAGTCTTTTCATATACCTAACTACTTCCCCTGTTTCTCATTTCCCCTGTTAATAAAATTTTACATGCGGAAGGTATATTTTTTACAATTGTTGTACAAATTTTAATGCATTGCTACTAACCATGGTCAAATATTTACCTTATGCTTTGCATTTTTGACCATACACTTTTATAAATTTTTATGAACTTTAACATGGCCTGTATTCATCAGTGCAAGATCATGTAGAACAATTCCAATTCCCCCAAAACATCCCTTGTCCCATCTATTATACTTCTCCTTCCCACTCCCCTCAGAACCTATGGCATCCACTGAGTTTCATTCCATGAAGAACAAGATTCATAGTTACTTACAACTACATTGAGGGCTTGAAATATAGCATGACCTTACCTATTTTGCACTGCCTTTGTTCTCAAGAGACACCCACCCTTCTATTTGAGACCATAACAGGCTTTCCTGGATGAGAATCCAATACTTTCCCTCCTTGTGTGGGTCTGCAGACATTGATACAAAACACTGTTGCAGAATAAACCCTCACATACTCCCTAGAACCTTGCCCCTGGTGCTCCCTATCCCTCATGTCCCCACCTCCAACTCCCTAATCCAGTAATCTTTCATTGCCAGATTTGCCAAAAGAATATTCCCAAATTTGTAGTTTCAACCACATACCTGCAAATACCCAGAGTTCATTTGCACCCTCCCTGACTCTCCCCCTACTTCCATGGACAGTGAAAACTGCCCCACACTACCCCCTCACAGAACGGAATCACCAAACCCAATAGCAACCCTGCACCACCATCATGCCCACCCACTGCCAAAATACACCTTTCCATCTTATCAAAGAATCTTCCCATTTGGACATTGGCTCACAACCCTCTTCGCCCTTTCTGTCTCCTGTAAACCTCCTTCAGTCTCCAGCTCTGTGAGTCTGCTTAATTTGCTTAATTCATATCAGTGAGGTCATGTAATATTTGTCCTTCTGTGCTTAGCTTGATTAACTCAACATAAGGACTTCAAGGTTCATCCAAGTTATCTCATGTGTTAATTCTGCATTCCTTCTTACAGCTGAGCAATAATCCATTGTATGTATCTCCCAGAATTTGCTTATCCATTCATATATTGTTGGACATTTGGGTTGTTTATAACTTTTGGCAGTAGGGAATAATGTTGCTATGAACATAGATTTATTCATATCCCAGCTTTCAATTCTTCTGAATATATAGCCTTTAGTGGGATTGCATGATCATATATGAGTTTTTCAGTTAACATTCTAAGGAACTGCCAGACTGTCCTACACAATGGTTGCACCATTCTATATTCTCACCAGCAGAGGATTAGAGTTCCATTCCTCCACATCCTCTCCAAACCTTGTAGACCTCTGTTTTTTAATAGCCATGAGTCTAATGAGTGTAAGATGAAATTTCATTGTAGTTTTTATTTTCATTTACCTAATGACTAGGGATTTTGATTGTCTTTTCATGTGTTTTTTAGCCATTTGTATTTCTTATTTGGAAAATTGTCTATTCAAGTCATTTACCCGTTAATGTGCTGTTTGTCTTTTTATTTTTGAGGTATAGGATTTCTTTATATATGCTGGATATTAAGCCCTATCAGATATATGGTGGCCAAATATTTTCTCCAATTGAGTATGCTGGCTTTTCACTTTCTTGACAAACTCTTTTGAGTTGCAAAACTTTTAAATTTGAAGGGGTCCCATTTATCTAATTTTCTCTCATTATTCACATTTTGGTTGTAAAGTTCATGAAAACATTTCCTAATTCAAGATATTGTAGATGCTTCTTTATGTTATCTTCCAAAACATTTATGGTCTTGAATCTTATATTTAGATCTTTGGTCCATCTTGAGTTAATTTTTGTTTAAGGTGTGAGATGTATTCCTCTATCAATCTTTTGGATATATATCCAGGTCTCCAAACACCATATGTTGAGCAGGCTATTCTCTCACAATTGAGTGTCCCTGGTGGCCTTATCAAATTTCAGTTGACTGTACATACTAGCATCGATATCAGAACTCTCAATTTGATTCCATTGGTCAGCATGTTTATTTTGCCAATGCCATGCAGTTTAGAGCACTGTAGCTTTGCAGTATGTTTTAAAGTCAGGTAGTGTGATTCCTGCAATTTCATTTTTCTTTTTCAAGATATCTTTGCTCTTCAGGTCTTCTTGCCTTTCCACATAAATTTCATAGTTAGATTTTCCAATTCAGTAAAAAATGCTGTGGTAATTTTTATTGGGATTGCATTAAATCTAAAAACCAGTTTGTGTAGGATAAACATCTTATTGATGTTTCATCTGCCTATCCATGAAAAGAGAATAGTTTCCCATTTATTTATGTCTTCTTTAATTTCCTTTAAAAATATTGTGTAGTTTTCTGTGTACAAGTTCTTTATATCTTTAGTTATTTTTATTCTTAAGTATTTGATTTTTTAGTTGCTTTTGTAAAGGGGAATTTTTTTCAAATGATTTTTATGCATAAATTGAGATGATCATGTGATTTTTTTTCTTTCAATCTCTTAATGCAGTGTATTACAGTGATTGATTTTCTTATGTTGAATTATACTTGCATGCCAGGGATGAACCCTACTTGGTCATATTGTATAATTCATTTGATGTGTTGTTGAACATGATTTGCAATTATATATTTTTTGAGATCTTTAGCATCCAGGTTCATCAGAGAGATTAGTCTTTAGATTCCCTTTCTAGTTGTGTCTTTATGTGGCTTTGTTTTTAGGGTGATGTTGCCATAATAGAATGAGATAGGCAATGTTCCATCCACTTTTATATTTTGGAAGAGTTCAAGCAGGATTGGTGTTAGTTCTTTCCAGAAAGATTTTTAGAATTCACCTGTAAAGACATATGGTCCTGGGCTCTTGCTTGTTGGGAGGTTTTTGATGACAAATTAAATCTGTACGTGGGATTGGTGTGTTGAGTTCAATTTCTTCTCTTGTAAATGTAGGCTGCTTGTGTTTTTCTAGAAATTTGTCCTTATCATCTAAGTTATCCATCTTGTGACATACAATTTTTCATCATGATACACTTTCTTTCTGTGGGTGAGTGGTGATATCCCCTTTTCCATTCATTTTATATATTTGAATCGTCTCTTTATTTCATTGTTAGTCCACCAAACATTTTGTCAATTTTTAAAATCATTTTAAAGAACCATCTTTTGCTTTGTCAATTTTTCCTCTTTTAATTTTAAATTTCATTTAGCTCTGCTCCAATCATTGTTATTTCCTTCTTTCTACTTACTTTGGGATTAGTTTGTTGGTCATTTTCTAAATCCTCCAGCTGTTTTGTTAGTTCTTTGGTTTTAACACTTTCTTTTTTAATGTAGGCATTTATGGCTATAAATTTCCATCACATCACTGCTTTTGCTGCATCCCATATGTTCTGAAAATTTCTTTTGTAACTCATTTGTTTCAATGTAGTTACTGATTTCTTCTGCTATTTCTTCCTTGACCCATTGATTGTTAAATAGTGTGTTGATTAATTTCTGCCTCTTTGTGCCAACCTGGTTCTCTGGCCCTTACTGATTTCCACTTCATTCCACTGTGGTCAGAGAAATTACTCTGTATACTTTCAAACTTTCTGATTTTGTTGAGTGTTGTTCAGTGCCTAACATGTGATCTATCCTGAAGGATGATCTATGTGTTCTTCAGAAGAATGTATGTCCTACTGTATTAGGGTTCAATGTTCTTTATATGTCTATTATGTGTAGTAACTCTATTATTCATGGTATCTGTTTCTTTTTTGATCCTCTGTTGAGATTTTCTGCCTAATTGTGACAATGATATATTAAAGGCCCTAACTATAATTTTAGAGTTATCTATTTCTACAATTAGTTTTCCCATTATTTGCCTCATGTATTATTAGAGGTCTTGTTTAGGTGCATAAATGTTTATGATTGTTTTTCTTCTTGATAGATTCCCCCTTCATTAATACATAGTGTCTTTCTTTTTCTCTTAAAAATGATTTGTATTTAAAGTCTGTTTTGTCTGGTATTAATATAACTGCTCCTTCCATTTTTTGGTTATTGATTGTATGTAAATATGTTTTCCAACCATTCACTTTCAACTTCCTTGCATCCTTAGGTCAAAGGTCAGTTTCTTGTAGACAGCATATAGATGCCTCATATTTCCTTATCCGTTTTGCTAATCTGGGTCTCTTATTTAGAGAGTTTAATGAATTATCATTCTCTGTTTTTACCCTCAAAGCAATACTTATATTAGCCATATTTTCTTTAGGTCGTTTTTATGTCTCTTTTTATCTTTTTTTAGTTTTTCTTACCAATAATCTTTGTTCCTACACTCTCCTCCAACTGTCTCTCTTGTTTTTTCTTTTCAACCTGCAGAACTCCCTTTAGTATTTCTTGAAGGGCAGGTTTCATATGAATAAACTCTCTTAATTTCTGTTTATCTGTGAATATTTTGAATTCTCCCTCATTTTTGAAGACCAGCTTTGCTTGATACAGAATTCTTAGTTGGAATTTTTTGTTCTTTTAACAACTTAACTATGTTATACAACAGCCTTCTTAGCACCTTAACTATGTCATACCACTACCTTCTTGCCTCCATGGTTTTAGATGAGAAATCAGCATTTAATCTAAATGAGCTTCCCTTGTATGTGATATATCTCTTTTCTCTTGCTGCTTTCAGAATCCTCCTTTTGTCATGAGCTTTGGACAATTTGCAAAGTATATGCCTTATAGTAGGTCTCTTAGGATTTATGCTGTTTGAGGTGGGCTGCACTTCCTGGACATGTACAGCAATGTCCCTCAATAGAGTTGGGAAATTTTCAGCCATTATTTGTTTCAACATTCCTTCTGCATCCTTTCAATTCACTTCTCCTTCTGGGATGCCTCTAAACTGTATGTTTGTGCATTTTGCATTGTCATTCAAATACATAAGTCCTTGCTGGGTTTTTTCAATAATTTTTAATTTATCTGTTCTTCTACTGGTTTCAGATGTACTATCCTCAACATCAGTGAAGATTCCTCTGCCTTTTCAAATCTGCTGTTACGTGCTTCCTGTGTATTTTTGATATCTTGCCTTGTGCCATTCATCACCATCAGATCTCTTATCTTTTCATGTATGATTACAATTTCTTAAGTATTTTCCCACAGTGTTTTCTTAATATCCTTTATCTCTGCATTCTCTTCATTATGTTAATTCATGATTCATGATATTTGTTCAAACATCCTTGATTAGTTTTTCCATATTCTGTATCTCGTCCTGTTTTTCAGTTTGTTCATTATACTGGGCCATGTCTTTCTGTTTTTTATTATGGCCTGTAATATTTGTTGTTGTTTAGGCATCTGAATATCTTGATGGGCTTATTTAGTTGGTTATCTGATCTTTCTATTCTAGGGTTTAATATTATTGCGGTTGGGTTTTATTTTTGAGTGTGGTAACATCCCTTTTTGAGACTTAATGTTTCTTATTCTGTATCCTTACAGTTGACTAAGTTCCCTCGGGAAAAAAATATTAGGACTACATAAAAAGATAAGATAAGAGCAAAATTATAAAAGCAAAAATAATAATGAAAGTTAGAAGAGGAACCATACAAAATCTAGGAAAATAAAATCTAGGAAAAAATCATAAAAAATGCCAAGGACTTAGAAATGAAAAGGTGGAATAGAAAAAACTGAAACAAGAAACAAAATATAGAAAAAATAGAATGAGTTAAAAGACTGGAAAAGTAAGAAGAGAAAAAAAGAAAACAAAGTAAAGGTGAGAGAAAAAGGAAAAATAATGGTAGAATGAAAGAAAAGCAACAGAAGACAAAAAATAGAAAAATAAAGGAAAAAACAACTAAAGTAGGTAGAAAAAATAAGTAAAAGTAAATTGAGTAGCAAAGAAACAGAAAGGGCAACAAACAAGAAACAAAACAGCAACAACAAAACAACCCGGGAAAAACAGTCTTCCCTCTTAGAACCCTAAGGAGATTCTCAGGTTGATGGTACTTATCAAATAGTGACCCTGCAGGTGTCCTCTGCAGATGAATTACCCACTTTTAGCAAATATGATGAAGGAAAAAACAATAAAAAAATGGATCCTAAAAAACCTGTAACAAAAAAATAAATTCTCAATCAAATTTCATAGTTAGACTTTCCAAATAAGTAAGAAAGAATGTTGTTTTAATTTTTATTAGGATTGTGTTAAATCTGCAAATCAATTTGTGTAGGAGAGGCATCTAATGATGTCTATATTTTTGAAACCTTTTTTAAATTTTTTTTTGTATTTTTAAAAGATACTTAGATTAGATAAATGTTACATGAAAAATATAGGGATTCCCATATGCCCCAGCTCCACCATCCCACACCCTCCCACATAAACATCATTCATTGGTGTTGCACATTCATTGCAAGTGATAAACACATTCTGGGCCATTGCCACTAAACATGAACCATAGTTCACATTTTAGTCTACACTGTCTCCCACACAGTTTTGCATGTTATCGGATGATATAAAATGGCCTATATCTGTAATTGCAATGTCATTCAGGATGATTCTGAAAAAGCCCCGATATTACAACTGTTCTTCTCTCTCTCTGCCCCCAGAGCTGCCAGTGGCCACTGTTTTCACATCAATGATGTAATTTCTTACATTGCTAGAATTACAATATGTCGATAGTAGAATAGCAGTAAGTCTACTCTAGTCCACTGTTAATTCCCCATTCCTGATTAGTGGGCATGTGGTTGAAACTAAGAAGTTGGCAATGTTTCTATGGCAAAATAAAAAAGAAAGATTACTGGTTTAGGGTGTTGAATGTGGGGGGGCATTCGTGACAGGGAGCACCTGGAGCAGACTTCTGGCGATTGTATGAGGGATCCTATTGTCACAATGTGTTGTATCAGTGGTTGGAAACCCACAAAATGAGCGGGAAGTAGTTGGAATCCAATCCTCAGGAGGACTGATATGTTCACAAACAGAGGGAAGAGTGTTTCTCAAGTCCATGTGCAATTCTTAATAGGGGAGGACAAACCAGTGTGGCAAGACCTCAGTGTTGTTGCAAGTAACTATGAATCTTGTCATCTAAGGAGTGATCCAGGAGGGAAGGGGGAGGGAGGAATAAAATAGATGAAATAAGGTGTATTTAATCAGCATTGGAAATGATCTACATGATCTTGCAATGATGTACACAGGCCATGTTAAATATCATCAACATTTATAAAAATGTAAGGTCTAAACTCAGCATGTAAATGCATTATGCATGTAAAGCATAATGTAAAGTGTTGACCATGGTTAGCAGCTATGTGTCACTGTTTGTATATCACTTGTAACAAAGGTACAATCCACATTAAAAAAGTATTAATATGGGAACGGGTAAAAGGGAGAGGAAGTTGGGTATATGGGAGTCCCCTGTATTCTGTATTTGACTTTACTGGGACCTTAAGCTTCTTTGAAAATAAGATGAAAAAAAGGAAGACACTGGGAAAAAAATGGAAGAAACCATAACTGTACGTAAAGGACACCAGATATCACAGTGATGAAAGGGAAAATGTCTGAAAAAATTTTTTTACAGTTTTTCATTATTTTTTAAAATCGCAATCATTTAATTTTGTTTTATTTTCAGATTTTTAAAAATTTTTATACATTTTATTTCTTATATTTAAACATATTATTATTACTCCATATTCCTATTAATTGTATTTGGCTACTTTATTCGCTTCATTTTTGAAGAAGCTTTGGATCACAGAAGGGGTACAAGTGGGGCAGGGGAGGATCATTGTTGTGGGGTGTCAGTGATGGGGATACAAGGGAGGAAGTTTTTCTGGACTTATATATAAGGTATATAAATATGCTCAAATGTTTATGAGTTATTGTCACAGTGGGTGAAGACTCACACAATAACCGAGAGAATATTGAATTCTCATCCTGGAGAGCTTTGCCACATTCTCTAATGAAGAAGCAACAGTCTCCCAAGTGCAGGGGCAATGACTGGTGAAGAAGGTTGATCCATTTTTGTGCCCTTGATATTGATGTCTATGCTTATGAGCCTTTACTCTTGAAATTGAAACTTAGGCTGGTGTTGTGGGGTGCCTAAATGTTTTCTCCTGGGAGACTCCTTGTTGCTTAAATGTGGCCCCTCTCTAAGTCAAACTCAGTTTATAAATGCATTACCTTCCCCCGGCATGGGACACGACTTTCAGGGATGAGCCTTCTTGGCACTGAGGGATTACTACTAAACACCAAGTAGCAATGCAACTGGAAAAAGACCTAGAATAAAAGGGAGAAAAGGAAAGACAAATGAGTTTATATTGCTAAGAGAGTTCAAAGTGAGTTTGGAGGTCATCCCAGAGGAAATGCTTATGCACATCTCAACAGGACCTCATAGACTGCCAAAGTGGATACCCCAAGTACTGGGTCTCCAGAGGGCTCTTGAGACACCCAGGTCCTATGTTCCTATGGTCAATACAGATAACTCCAAAGATTAGTGCCTTGTCAGTTGACCTTAATTGGGAGTTTTTGCTCCTGAGGGTGACAGACGTGGACTCAAGTATGGCTTCCCTACACATAGCTCATCTGTCCCTTCTATTTAAACCCATACTTGTTCCTGGAGTTTGTAGGTGTAAGTCCAAGAGACTGGAATCATTGAGCTATCTATATGCCAATGGGGCCCAGAGCCTCAGCAGTGTTGCAGCACCTACTCCCCAGTTCATTGGACTCACCCAAGACAACTAACAAGGAGGTGAGTATTGACAACCCCTATACCAAGGAAATGAGAGAGCCTACAACTCCCATCCATTGGCTATACTGGATCAAATCCTCCTCTCAATTATAGGTGAAGTGGACATCACCATCCTAGAATTTAATGATTTTTAGTGTTCCAATCCATGAAAAGGGATTATTTTTTCCTTTTTTTAGGCCTTCATTTATTTTCTTTAAAAAATTTATGTAGTTTTTCTGTGTACAAGTCCTTTATACCTTTAGTTAACATTATCCTTAGGTATTTTATTTTTTAATTGCTATAGTAAATTGATTTATTTCTTGATTTACTACTCACACTGCTCATTATTGGTATAGAGAAATGCTGTTGAATTTGGCATGTTGATCGTGCCACTTTAAAGAACTCATTTTCAGCTCTGGAAGCTTTGTTTAGGTTTCTCAGTGCTCTCTATGTATAGGATCAAGTCATCTGCAAATAGTGAAAGTTTACTTCTTCCTTTCCAATTTGGATGTTTTTAAAATATATTTTTCTTGCCTGAGTGCTTGAGCAAGTACTTCTAAAACAATGTAAAATAAAAGCAGTGACAATGGGCATCCTTGTCTTTTTCCAGATATTAGAGGGAAAGTCATTTGCATTTCACCATTGAATAGGATGTTAGCTGTGAGTTTTTCATATATACACTTTACATGTTGAAAAAGTTTACATTTATCCCTATCCTTTGAAATGGTTTTTATCAAGAAAAGGGGGTGTATCTTGTCAAATGCCTTTTATGCATTTTTTCTTATCCAAATTGATTTACAGATATAATGCAATCCCAATAAAAATTACCACAGCATTGGAAAAGCTAACTATGAAATTTATTTGGAAGGGCAAGTGTCCCCAAATAGCCAAAGACATAATGCAAAAGAAAAAAGAAATGGAAGGAATCACAGTAACTGACTTTAAAACACACTACAAAGCCATAGTGCTCAAAACTGCATGGTATTGGCTCAAGAATAGGCATTCTGACCAATGGTACAGAACTGACAGTTCTGATATAAATCCATGCATATATGGTCAACTGATACTAAACAAGGCCACCAAGCCCATTCAACTGGAAGAGAATGGCCTCTTCAACCAATGGTGCTTGGAGAACTGGATATCCATATCTAGAATAATGAGAGAAGATCACCATATCATGTTCTATACAAAAACTAATTCAACATGGATCACAGATCTAAATATAAAAGCAAAGACCATAAAGTTCCTAGAATATAATGTAGGGATGTAGCTACAAGATCTGGTAATTGGAAATGGTTTCATAAATTTTACACTGAAAGCATGAGAGATTAAAGAAAAATGGACAAATGGGATGTACAAAAAATTAAAAACTTTTGTGCTTCAAAGGAGTTTGTCAAGAAACTGTAAGGTGCTTACTCAATGGGAGAAAATATTTGGTAACCATCTATCTGATAGGCATCTAATATCCAGTGTGTATAAAAATTCCTACATCTAAAAAATAAATATGAACAACCCATTTTAAAAATGAGCAAGTGATTTGAATCTACACTTTTCCAAAGAAGAAATACAAATCCTTAAAAAGCTCATAAAAAATTATTCAACATTGTTAGCTATTAGGGAAATGCAAATCAAAACTACAATGATATATCCACTCTTTCAGAAAAAACAGGACTACAAGTGTTGGAGAGGATGTGGAGGAAAAAGAACACTTATCCGATGCTGGTGAGACTATAGAATTTTGCAGCCCTTGTATAAGACTGCGTTTCCTCAGGAAGCTAAATGTACAGCTTTCATATGATCCAGCAATTCCACTCAGAAGTGCACCTATGTTCTTTATGGCATTATTCACTATTGCCAAAGTTGGAAGGAACTCAAATGTCCACCAACAGATCAATGGATAAGCAAACTGTGGTATATACATACAATGGAACATTACTCAGCTGTAAGACAGAATGCAATACTAACACATGAGATAACATGGATGAATCTTGAAGATCTTATGTTGAGTGAAGCAAGCCAGGGACTGAAGGTCAAATGTTTCATGACCTCACTGATATGAATTACACAAATTCAGCATACTCATAGAGCTAGATTCAGGAAGGTAGGTTACAGGTGACAGTAAAAAAATAAACTCTTGGTGAGCTGAAACCCATATGGCAAAATGTATGTTAAGTTGGAAGGATGTGATTGGGCAGTGGATGGACATGACAGTGGTGCATTGATGTATTTGGTTTAGGCAGTGCTGGTCTGTGAGGGGGGAGTAGTGTGTGTGGGGGTTGGGTTGAATAGTCCATGGGCCCAGGGGGAGGGTCTGGGGAAGGAGCAGATGAACTCTCTGGATTTGCAGGTCTGTGGTTAAACCTACAATTTTGGAAATATTCTTTTGTCAAATATGGCAGCAGAGCATTTTTGGGATAGTGCATTGTGTGTAGGGTTTACACGGGATGGGGTGAACCTGGGCCAGGCTTCTGTGGAATAGCTAAGTGTACATCTTGTCATAGTATGTTATCTCACTGGGAGAAGACCCACACAATAACAAGAAATATTAAACTCCCATCCTGGGGTGTGCTGCTACGTTCTCAATTACAGGGACAATAATCCCTTGAGAACATGGGCAGTGCCTAATTAAAAAAAGAAAAATATGTCAAATCCTCAATATTATTGCAAGTAGCTATGAAACTTCTTCAAAAATTGAAACTTAGCAGTTACCATAGGTTTTTTTTTGGGGGGGGGGTTAAACAGATGGAATGTAAAGCATTTTTAGGGCATTAGAATTGTTCTGCATGATTTTGTAATAACAAATACAGGCCATTTAAAATTTTGTCAAATCCTATAAAAGCGTACGTCAAAAATGTAAAACATAATGTAAACAATTAACCATGGTTATTAGCAACACTTCAATATTTGTACATCAGGTGCAACAAATGTATCATCCTTATGCAAAATGCTATTAATAGGGGAGAATAGAAAAGGGGGATGGTGTTCAGGATATGAGAATCACCTATATTCTCTATGTGACTTTTCTATAAACTAAAGTTTCCTTGAAGACAAAATGAAAAAAATAAGTCACTGGGGGAATATACAGAAGAAAATATCACTGTACATAAAAGGCAACCAATTTTACAGTGATGCTAGGCACAATGTCTAAAAATAATTATTATTTCATTTTTTTATTTTTTAGATTTTATTTGTTATTTTTAAACTATTATTATTTCATTTTCTTATTAATTTTATTTTATTGGCTTTGTTTTTGGACAAGTTTTGGATCACAGAAAGGTCACAAAAGTGACAGGGGAGGATTGCTGGTGTGGGGTGTCAGTGATGTGGGGAAGCATGGGGATGGGTTCTCCTGTGGCATGCCTCTAAGGCATATGAATACATTCAAGGGTTCATGGGGCATTACCTTGCTGGTTGGAGACCAACACAATAACTGAAACAATATTGAATTCCCATCCTAGGCAGTACTGCAACATTCTATAATAGGATGGCAAGAATCTCCTTAGTACAAGGACAGTGCCTAGTGAAGGAAGACAGACCACAATGCCAGGCACTTGATGTTGTTGTTTCTACTTGTGAAACTTTTCTTGTGAAATTGAAACAGGCAAGTATTGTATATTGACTAAAAGTTTCCTCCTGAAAGCCTCCTTGTTACTCAAATGTGGCCTCTCTTTAAGCCAAACTCAGCATATAAATGCACTGCCTTCCCCCAGCGTGGGTCATGACTCCCAGAGATGAGCTTCCCTCATCTCTGCCATGTGCCAACTAGCAATGAACCTGGAAAAAGTCCTTGACAAAAAGAGGAAGTGGTAAATATAAATGTGTTTTTATGGTTAAGAGATTTCAAAGTGACTCTGGAGGTTATGCCAGAGGTTATGCTTTTGCACGTCTAAGCAGAGCCTCATTTACTGCCACAGTAAACAGTGCCTCAAATAGCACGGCTCCAGAGGGCTCTAGAGACATCCAGACACTATAAGCAATGCAAAGATGCTCAGGAATTTGGCACCCTGTCAGTGGGCCTTACTTTGGAATTTATGCTCCCCAGTGCAACAGAGTTATAATCATTTTTAGTTTCCCTACACATGGTTCTTCTACCTCTTTTATTTGAACCCATAATTACCACTATATTTCTTAAGTATATGTCCCAGAGACTTAAAATTTTCACCTGTTCATTTCCAATTTGAACACTGAATCTCAGCAGAGTTGCAACACCTGCTTTCCAGTTCATTGGACTCACCCAGGAGTGATAATAAAAAATGCCCATCTCAAAGAACACAGAATGTCTACAAATGCAAGCAAGATAATTCCATCAATGTGCCCTATTGTATCTAAGCTCCCTCTCAGTGAGAAACAGAGTGACATTTTCATCCCCAAATCCTCAAGATTCATGAATGAACAATGGACTAAAATAGACATTATTCTTCTATTATAGACTATAATTATTCTATCAATGGAAGAACTTTTGTGAATGATGTGTAGGCAGTGACCACCAGAGGTTCTGAGGGGAGAGAGGGGAAAGAATAAGTGTAATATTAGAGCATTTTCAGAACCTTGGAATTTGCCTGCATGACATTGTAATGACAGGTACAGGCCATTATATATTTTGTCATAGCCTACAAAATTGTGCAGAACATTGTTTAAACTGTAATGTAAACTAGAATCCACAGTTAGTAGCAATGCTTTAATACGTATTTCCCAAATTTAACAAATCTACCACACTAATGAAGGATGTTGTTAATGTTGGTAAATGTGGGAGGCAAAAGGTGTGGAATATAAGAGACTCCCCTATACTTTTTATGTAATGTTTTTGTAATCTAAAGCTTCTTTAAAAATAAAAAAAATTAATAAAAAATACTCAGTTGGTGCATAAGAAGACAGCAAAGATATAAAAATGATTCAGGAATAATATATGGGACAAAGGAAAAGTCAATTGCAATAAGATAAAATTAAATTGAGAAATGATTGCAATTACATTAAATGCAAATGGACAATATTTGTGTTTAAAAGACTAAATTTGTCAAACTTGAATTTCTTGGGCAATGAAAAGATATGAATTTGTATAATGTGGAAAAACATATATATATATATGTATTTATATATCTACAAACAATGAGGATTGATACAAATGAGCAAATACTTTAATTCAAGTTATATGTATTTGTAGATTGGGCAAAAATATAATAGAGTGACAAGAATCAGAACAGTAGTTACATGTGGGTGTATTTGATAAAAAAATGGGAAAGACATAATTTTCTGGGTTAATAGACATATGCTTTCTCTTGTTAAACTATACAATTTAAAGTTCAGTATTTTATTGTATGTAAATCTTATCTCAATATAAGTTGTATTATAAAAACCTTATTAAATCTCTAAGTCACAAAAAAAGATACTGGTCAAATCTAATGATCATTTCTGTAGGATAAAACAAGGAAGCATACAAACTCTCATTAAGCATTTCATTTACATGAATGGAAGATATATAAATATCTTATTAAAATTAGTTCTAGAGCTGACATAGAATAAATAAACTGGACTTCACCAATATTAAAACGTACTTCAAATGATACCAAGAAGAAATTTAAAAGCCAGCTTATGGATTGGGAAAACATATTTTCAAATCATATATCTTATACAGAGAACTTGTTTCCACAATGCATAAAGAATTCTTACCAATAAATAATAAG
Organism: Cabassous unicinctus; assembly: GCA_029593785.1. Taxonomy (NCBI): domain Eukaryota; kingdom Metazoa; phylum Chordata; class Mammalia; order Cingulata; family Chlamyphoridae; genus Cabassous; species Cabassous unicinctus. The sequence continues at coordinate 19,781 of JAQZBX010035480.1, forward strand.
ACAACTACTTCAATTTAAAATTAATGAAATACCTGAATAGAGAGTTCCCAATGAAAAAAAAAAACTAGCAAATATGGGCCAAAGCAAATAAAAGTCACTCAACATGATGAGTCATCAGGAAATGCAAATCAATGTAACAATGAGATTCCTTTTTACACTTACTAGGATGTTTATAATAACAATAATTTTATGATATATGTATATAAACAATAACAAGGTTATTGAGGGTGTAGAGAAATTAAAATGCTCAAAAAATGCTGGTGGAAATGTAAAATGTTTCAGCCATTCTAAAAACTGTCGTCCTTCCTCAAAAAGAAAACATATAGTTATCATTTGACCCAGCAATTTCCCTCTTAAATGTATGCCCAAGAAAAATGAAAACATATGTCTAAGCAAAAAGTTGTACATGAAAGTTTATAACAGTATTCTTCATAATATCCAAATGTGGAAGTAATCCACATGGCAAACAACTGGTGAAGAGCTAATGGTCCATTCTGTGAAATATTATTCAGCAATAAAAAGGCATGAAATAGTGATACATTCCAAAATATGGATGATTTTTTACAGTAGCTGATCACAAAAGATCATATATTATATGTTTTCTTTTATATTCTATTTAAAATTTGTCAAATCTATAGAGACCTTGTGTTTCAGGTGGTGAAGAGGAACAGGGTGTGACTGCTAATAGGTGTTGAGTTTCTTTTAGGGATGAAAAATTCATTCTAAAGTTACTTTCTGGTTATGGTTTCAAAACTGTGAATGTTCTAAACATTTTTGAATTTTACCATTTATAGGGTTGAATTGTATAGTATGTATATGATTATATCTTAATAGTAAGATATATTATATCTTAATAAATCTGTTAAAAAATGAATATGTTAAATTGAGGGATCATTTCTACAGAATAAAAGGCAGTGTACCAACTGGCATTAAAAGTTTCACTTTTATGAATTTAATATATGCAAATATTTTATTAAAATTTACACATAATTGTGCTTTGAATTCTTAATTATGATTAATATTTAAATGATTTACATTGTATTCAACAAGTTTGTTTATTTAATTCATACAGAATAAATAGTATATAACATCTGATAGTGTCAACTGATACTAATCTGAAAATCGTAGCATATGGGCTAGATAAGGGACACTTGCTTCAGCAGCCAATTATTGACTATAATGCTGCCATCAAGGGCCAGGACCAATGGTACTAGAGAACTTTGTGTTCCTGGTACCTGAGGAGCATGGCAACAGTCCCAAGTACTTCCTTTTGGGGTAGCGAGGAGGGGCCAACCATTAAAATCAGGGGAGCTTGACAAATTCAGTTCCAACTAAACTGTCCCAAATTTCTGCCATTACATATATTAGATATGTTTCTCCTTTTGAGTCAGTGGTATTAATTTTAGTTTCCAAGCTAGCTGCAGGATGAAGTCACTTAGTAAAGCATATGCAATCTACAAATTAGACTTTCTTCATTATTTTGAATGGTGTACATTTTGGATGAAATGGAGAAATTTGCATGACAGCCTGAGATCTAGATGTTCCAAATTATCTGAATCTTTGTGCTAGAAGAGTCAGTCCTTGTGGCAGTTTGAGATTATTTTATGAATTCCCAAAAAGGGAAAGATTATGTTTTAAACTAATCTATATCTTTTTGTGTGATACACTTTGGTTACATAAAATTCCTTTGAGAGTCCTTTAAATAGATTACTTAATAATATCAATTTTGGACATTTAATTGGACTATGTCAGTAGGGCATTATTCATGTTGTCTCTGCCCTCTTGCTGGGTCTGATAAAAATTGAGAAACATAGTGAGAGAAACACAGACACAGGTAAAGGAAGTCACCACTTTTGAACATGCCATGTGAGAGAAGATTAGAAGATTACTTAAGCACAAAGTCTCCAATAAGCTGGATGTGTGGAGCAGCTCAAGAAGAGAGAAGCCCCCACAAAGCTCAAAGAGCTGAGGTCCAGGGTGAGAAGAGTTATGGCTTGCAGCAGAACTCAGGAAAAATGAGGCATAGTTGAGACTTGATAGAGGCAGCCAGGAATGAGTCAAGACCTGTATTAGTCAGGGTTCTCTTGGGAAACAGAATCAATAGGAGATATCTGTCAATAATATGAGATTTTAAAAGAGTCTCTCATGCAACCATGGGGATGCACAAGTCCAGGCTCCACAGGCAGGCTGCTAACCAGTGGCTCCGATGAAAGTCCGACGAAGGGGCATTGATGAGTTTCTAGGAGAAGTCGTCTGTCCAACGAGGAGTTGGGAAATTTTCTCTGAATGTTGAAATCACTTCCCATTTTAAATCATTCAACTGATTGGTTAAAAGTGCAATCCATTGATGATGTAATCTCCCTCATTGATGCAGATGTAATCAGCCATCCACGCAGTAAACTCACTGGTGATTGAAGTCCACAAATGCTCTTGTATTACAATTAGCCCAGTGTTTGCTGGAACAAACACCTGGACACAATTACCTGGCCGAGTTGATACATTAGCCTAACCATTACAGTCTACCCCTTGTCAACTCGGCAACCATACACATTACCCTAAACCATATTTAGTCTCTAAGTGAAAACAATAACAGAGAAGCATACATATATATTTCCGTCTAACAATGTTCAACTCGCCTGTATACAACCGGAAATGCATTAATTCCCCACAGAACAGGGTACAAGCCCTTGGGTAATATTCAGTCTTAAACTTGACATCCTTAAATATTATGTCATGGAATTAATACAACTTTTCATGATAGGGGAAAAGGTCGGGGAAGAAAACAAAGAAATTCGTTTTGTGTACACATACAATCATACTCATAATGAAACATGGAAGAATGGTTCATGATTATTACAGTCCTCATTTCTGTAACTGATCACGTGGTTGAAGTTCATATTTATCACTACCTTCTTCCACTACCCATTCCATGTTCCTGTTACCTTCAGCAAGCACTTCAGCTGGCTGTGGTTCTTTGCCTGGGGGGGTGACCCAAACTTTCATTCCCGAAGATTCTGGGCCATTTTTAGTCCTCCTTGAATTGGTTTGTTGCAATTTTCCATTTACTTTAATCACAGGGCATGGCAGAACTAGGAGATGCCCTAGAGGGTCTCCTGCATTCCAGGCAAACTCCTATTTACCCCCATTATGTACATGTAGTCCTATTTACCCTTGATAGTCAGGATCAATTACCCCAGCCAGTACAGTAATTCCCTTCCATGCCTGTTGATTCCCAGGTAAGAGGAGCCCAAAGTGGCCAGGTGGCAGTCTTAACTTCTAGTTCAATGGAATCATTATGTTCCCTGGTGGCAGCACTCCTCCTTTTGGGATTAAAACCTGTAGACCACCAGAGCTTAAGATTTCAGGGACAGGAAGCAAAAAGTTTCCTAGTAGGTCACTAGGGGTAATAGTGAGTGGTGTCACTCCCATTTCCACCCCTTGATTCCTGCACCCATGAATCCTGTCTATGGGAGAAACAGCACCATAGAGAAGATGCTGATTCAGAGCACACACCGCCTCCTGGAGAACATTGCCCCAGCCCTGCAAGCTATTGCCACCTATTTGGCACCGTAATTGAGTCTTCAAAAGGCCATTCCACCGTTCTATTAATCCAGCTCCTTCAGGGTGATTGGGAACATGGTAATACCAATGAATTCCATGGGTATGTGCCCATTCCTGCACATCATTTGCTGTGAAATGGGTTCTTTGATTAGAAGCAATGCTGTGTGGAATGTCATGGCAGTAGATAAGACATTCGGTAAGTCGAGGGATGGTAGTTTTAGAAGAAGCATTGCGTACCAGAAATGCAAACCCATAGCCAGAGTATGTGTCTATTCCAGTTAAAACAAATCACTGCCCCTTCCATGGTGAAAGTGGCCCAATGTATTCCACCTGCTACCACGTAGCAGGCTGGTCACCTTGAGGAATGGTGCCATATCTGGGGCTGAGTGTGGGTCTCTGCTGCTGGCAGATTGGGCATTCAGCAGTGGCTGTAGCCAAGTCAGCCTTGGTGAGGGCAAGTCCATGTTGCTGAGCCCATGCATAACCTCCATCCCTACCTCCGTGGCCACTTTGTTCATTAGCCCATTGGGCAATGGCAGGAGTGGCTGGGGAAAGAGGCTAGCATTAGCCACAGAGCAGGTCATCTATTCCACTTGATTATTAAAGTCTTTCTCTGCTGTAGTCACCCTCTGGTGAGCATTCACGTGGAACACAAATATGTTCATGTTTTTTGCCCACTCAGAAAGATCTATCCACATAGCTCTTCCCCAGACCTCCTTTTCACCAATTTTCCAATCATGTTCCTTCCAAGTCCCTGGCCATCCAGCTAAACCATTGACAACAGCCCATGAATCAGTGTACAAATGCACCTCTGGCCATTTCTTCTTCCATGCAAAATTAACCTACTAGATGCACTGTTTGAAGCTCTGCCCACTGAGGATTTGCCTTCACCACTGTCCTTCAAGGATGTCCCAGAAAAGGGCTGCAGTGCTGCAGCTATCCAATTTCAGGTGGTACCTGCATATTGTGCAGAACCATCTGTAAACCAGGCCCGAGTTTTCTCATCCTCAATCAACTGATTTTAAAGGAGTCCCCAAGAAGCCAAAGCTGTGGGCTGGGAAAGAGAAGGTAACATGGCAGGGGTAGGGACCATGGGCATTTGGGCCACTTCCTCATGTAACTTACTTGTGCCTTCAGGACCTGCTTAAGCCCAATCTCTTATATACCACTTCCACTTTATTATGGAATGCTGCTGTGCACGCCCAACTTTATGATTTG
>JAQZBX010035481.1:0-12837 GCA_029593785.1 Cabassous unicinctus
TAAACATTTTGTCAAAAAAAAAAAAGTAAAAAGGGAGCCTACTCAATGGGAGAAAATATTTGGAAACCTCATATCTGACAATGATTTGATTTCCATGTTATATAAAGAGATCACACAACTCAATGATAAAAAGACAAGCAACCCAATTTAAAAAATGGGCAAAAACTTGAATAGATATTTCTCCAAAAAGGAAATACAAATGATCCAAAAGCATGTTCAATATCACTGGGTATTAGAGAAGTGCAGATCAAAACTACAATGAGCTACCATTTCACACCTCATAGAATGGCCTTTATTTAAAAAAAAAAAAAACAGAAAACTACAAGTGCTGGAGAGGATGTGAAGAAAAGGAACACTCTTCACTTCTTGTGGGAATGTAGAATGGTACAGCCTCTTTGGAGGAAAGTTTGGCAGTACCTCAAGAAGCTGAATATAGAACTGCCATATGATGCACCAATCCCGTTTCTAGGAATATAGTCAGAACTGAAGGCAAAGACACGAACTGACATTTTCACACTGATGTTCAAAGTAGCATTATTCACAATTGCTAAATATGGAACCAGCCCAAGTGACCATCAGCTGATGAATGGCTAAACAAAATGTGGTATATACATACAATGGAATACTATTCAGCTATAAGAAGAAATGAAATTAGGGTATATATGAAAACATGGATGAACCTTGAGGACATTATGTTGAGTGAGATAAGCCAGACACAAAAGGACAAATATTGTATGGTCTCATGACTATGAACTAAATACCATGAGTAAACTCACAGAGGTAAACTCTAAAGTACAGATAACTAGGAAATAAAATTTAGGTTGAGAATGGGAGCTGATGCTCAATGTATGTATAATTTTTCTTATGGTTTATTGTAAAAGTGTGGAATAAAGTTAAGAGTAACACATTATAGTGCGAATAACTAACACTGCTGATTTATAAATGAGATTGTGGCTGAAAGGGGTAATCTATGGACATAAATGTCAATTGAAAGGAAACTAGAGAATAATCTAGGGTATCTATAATATAGTGATTTTGGTGGTGGATGAAGATTGTGGTTAATAGTATAAATATAAGGATTTTCTTCTACAAAGTTTTAAGAATATGTTGATACATGGGAAAATTACAACTATTGTAACTTATGGATGATAGTTAATAGGAATATTGTAAGATTTTTGCAGCAATGGCAAAGAAGGTATTATATCATTTCTAAGAGACAACTATAGGGGTTAAAAGGGGTATGGGATTTTTCCTTTTGGTGTAATGAAAACATTCTAAAATTGACTGAGGCGATGACAGCACAACTCTGTGATGAAAATGAGAGTCACTGAGTGTACACTTTGAATGGATTGTACAAAACATGGGGCTTTATAACAGGGAATCCAGTGGTGGAAGATGGACTGTGATTAACAGGACAAATATGAGAACATTATCTCATGAACTATAACAAACGTATAATATTAATACAGGGTGTTAATAATTAGGTGGGTTGGGGGAAAATATACCAAATGTAAGATATGGGCTATAGTTAGTAGTAATGTTTTAATGATGCTATTTCATAGTTTGTAACAAATGTTTCAAACAATGCAAGGTGTTAGTGGTGGGGTGATATATGGGAGTGCTGTATGATGATATGCATGTTTGTTTTATAAGTACACAGCTTTTACTATATACTTATTATTTATATATGCTCATGTCTGAATGATATATTTCAATAAAATTTTATTTTAAAAAAACTAATGACCAACAAAAGAAACAGTAAATGAATTGGACTTCATCAAAATTAAAAACCTTTGTGCATCAAAGGACAATATGAAGAAAGTGAAAAGCCGACCTACAGAATGGGAGAAAATATTCGGAATTCATGTATCTGGTAAGGATTTAATATTCAAAATATATTAAGAACTCCCACATCTCAACCAAAAAAAATAAGAAAAAAAAAAACATTAAAATATGGGAAAAGGACTAGAATAGACATTTCTCCAAAGAAGTTATACAAATAGCCAATAAGCTTATGAAAATATGCTCAATATCATTATTCATTAGGAAAATGAGAATCAAAACCACCATGAGATATGCCTTCACACCCACAAGAACGGTTATAATTATAATCAAATAAACAGAAAAAAAACAACTGTTGATGAGGATGTGGGAAAATATGAACTCCTGTACATTTTTATTGGAATATAAAATGCAGCTGCTGTATACAGTTTGGCAGTTTCTCAAAAAGTTAAACATAGAATTTCCATATGACCCAGCAATCTCAGTTCTAGGTATATACACCTGTATTAGTCAGCCAAAGAGGTGCTGATGCAAAGTACCCGAAATCTGTTGGCTTTTATGAAGGGTACTTATTTGGAGTAAAAGCTTACAGTTACAATGCCTGAAAGAGTCCAACTCAAGTTACCATAAGAGGTACTTTCTCACCCAAGTCAGTTGCCATATGTTGAAGCAAGATGGTGGGTGATCTCTGCGAGGGTTCAGCATTCCTCTCTCTCAGCTACAGGCTGGCATAGCGCTTGTTTCTTTCTGGGCTCAGCTGCAAACTATCAAGTGAATAGTTCATCTCTCTTTCCCGGGCCACAGGATCAAAGTTCTCACCTCTGCCGTTTCTATGGAGCCCTCTCTCTCTTACTGTGTGTCTTCTGCTTGTCTTCTTGAGTGAATGTCTGTTTATATCAGCCCACCGAGGGGGCGGGGACTCAACCCTGAGTCACGCCCTACTGATGTGGTCAATCAAAAGCCCTAAATTGATTTAATCAAGTAAAATTAAAACTTTTGAATTTAATAAAATCAAAAGGTATCATACCCAGAAGAACAGACCGGTTTACAAACATAATCCTCCTCTTTTCTGGGGTTCATAAATAATATCAAACTGCCACAACACCCAAAAGAATTGAAAGCAGGGACTTGAGCAGATATTTGTACACCATTGTTCACAGCAGCATTATTTACAAAAGTCAAAAGGTGGATGCAATTCAGATGTCCATCAACAGATGAGTGAATATACAAAATGTGGTGTATACATGACAATGGAATATTACTCAGCCATGAAAAGGAATGAATTTCTGATGCATGCTACTTGAAGTTCTGACACATGCTACAACATAGATAAGCCTTGAAGACTTATTGTTGAATGAAATGAGCCAGACAAAAAGGAGCATATCGCATGATTCCATTTTTAAGAAATAAATTGAATATGCAAATATATATAAAGAAAAAGTAGATTACAGGTTACCAGGGGTGGGGGTGCAGGAAGGGAAGTTCATGCTTATTGGGTACAGAGTTTCTGTTTGAAGTGATGGAAAAGTTTTGGTATTGGATGGTGGTGATGGTAGAATAAAATTGTGAATGTAATTAATACTTCTGAATTGTATACTTGAAAGTCATTAAAGTGGGAAATTTTGTGTTGTATATATGTTACCACAATAAAAATTAAAAAACAAAAATAAAAAAATTTTTAAACCCTCATTTCTCTTCATGCTTCACCTCAGAATACATAACTTCCTTAATCATTTCCTGAACTGCCCCAGTGCACAGTATTAGCTTTAGGTAATTGTACCCAACTCCTAACCAAACTTCTGTTACACAACAGGCTCTCATAAATATTTTGAATGAATAAACAACTAAACTTCCAAAGCATACTGTCATGATTGGAAGTGGGAATATACCTCTAGTTTAAATATAACTTAGACATTCTGCTGCTTGAGATTAACTTCCTATCAAATCTCCAGCTTGGAAAACTATGAAACTAATGATACAGATTTATGCAAGTAACATATCCTTCAAATATAAACAACTTTCCAAAGAAGTTAAATGAAGATTTTTGTGACCATTATCATCTGAAACATTTTTGTGCTAAAGGTGGAAAGGAACCTACAGCTGAATGTAGAGATTTATAAATTGATTCATATGGGATTCAATTACATACTTATAAATACTCAGCAAACATTAGGACTTATCTTCATGTGCGTGTGCCAAGATATGCTGAGGTTCAAGACTTGTATAATTTGTTCCTATCACTTAGTCCTTGTTCTTTTAGGGGGCTTATATTGGTGCACTATAGGATGGATAATGTGAATATGCAGCACCTTTATATGGTACTATGACTAAAGTCATCATGTTTTACCTTAATGCTATCCAAAAATGAAAACTTCCCCCATATTACTAAAATTAACAGTGACTTAAAATCAGTATTTATAAGATTATTTGAAATGTTTTATCTAAATCTCTAAATGGGGAGACCTAGAAGTTGACCCTCCAACCACATTAAATGTGCTGGGAGTTTTTCCCCCCTAATACTTTCTTTTGTGCTTTAACTGGAAATCCCTCTGGTAACATCTAGAAATACATTTGCTACCCTTCTTGTATTTACCATCATCATTTCACTATTTACTTTATTCCAAGCTAATATTGAAAGGAATTATTCCAATGCCTCATTCCCTTTTTTAATATCAGAGAGTGGACAAAACCAAAATATCAATCAATGCTAAGTCAATAACACTTGGAATAAAATGTTCTGTTTCTTGCCTCTCTAATCATCCTTCTTCTAATTGCTTCCTGAATAAAGTCTGACTTTGAGGACCACGATGTGATCTTCACTTTGACTTTATCTTGAATCAAATTGGAAATTCTATATATTTGGTACATTGGCTGTCACTACCTGAAAATGTAATCTTGAAAGTGGCAGTCTTAAGTGATTGCCCCTAACCAAGGGCATAAAGACTTTGTCTCAGTTCAGCCCAATGGACTGGCCACACACAGCCCCACATGGTAAGTGGTATATTTTGTTGCAGACAGCTGCTGAAAATTACTGTTACCCAATTAATTTCTGTTGTTGTCTGTTTCTTTCTTGCATGTAGATATTCATGCCTTATATTGAAATAATTTTGCATTGCTCATGGATTTCCTGTTCCTTTTATAATTTTGCATTTGAATCGTTACACTGTATTTTCTGAAAGAATATTATTCAGAACTTATTCTGAGTATTCCTATAGTACCTTGCTCCATAACTATTCCGAATGCCAAAACAAAGTTCCCTATTTTCAGTAAACATTCATTATTCACATTCAAAAAGGCTCTGGGGAGAATGTCCAGAACTCTGCGTTAATGTGGTCCTGTAGGGGCTACTGGCATTGAACTCCCATACTCTGCATATGATACATAGGCCTGACCTTTGACATACTATCAACATTAAAATATGCATATTAGGCTTTAGAAAATCACTGTTGTTCAAACATCATAGTAATAATTTATTCACATAAGAATCATTAATGGATATTAAAGCTAGTGGGTGAAAATTTGGATACTAAAACTTTTGAGTTGAGAGTTTTATGATGCACAAGATATTTATATAGACTTAGCGAATCCATTCACAAATTATATGGTAGTAACAAAGACAAAAGAGGAACTTCACATTGGAAGTACTTAGCAAACGCCAATTTAATCAAGTGATTCAAGTGAATAATCACTAACAAAGGGGGAACCTGACATCCTGTACCTATTGATAGGATGCCCTAAGAACAACAGCATCTCTTCAATGTTATTCCTGCCAAAAATTCATAACCTGAATCTATCAAAAGGAAGCATCAGACAAAGCCAAATCAAGACACATTCTACAAAATAACTGGCCTTTACTCTTCAAAAATGTCAATGTCATGAAATACACATAAATAATGGGGAACTGTTGCAGGTGGAAGGAGATTAAAGAAACATGACAACTAAATGTAATGAGTTACGCTGGATAGGATCCTGAATGAGGAAATATAACTATGATGGTCATTATTTGGGTATTTGGTGAAATTTGAATACAGGCATTGAATTAGAGGAGGGAACCAAAAGAATCTAAATTAAAGAAACTAAACTTGCACACCAGACGGATGGTCATTTTGTCATCAATTTTCTAAATCTAAATAGTTAATCATTTTAAGCTGCTCTTTTCTATCACTCTTAATAACTATACTTATGTTAAATATTCGAAATATATTTTCAAACATCTTAACTTGCACTCTGTTGCTCTGTTTTTGTGACTCAGAGAATTATTCTTAAAACTTGGTACTGACACAGTATAGTTGAAAGAAATTTGGGGAGAATCTGGATTTGGGCCCCATCTGTGTTTCTAATTGGCTGTGTTAAAAGACTAGTCACTTCACTTCTCAACTTATTCACAACTATCTCATACTATAGTTCTGAGAAGCAATGAGATAATGAATATGAAAATGCTATAAAATATATATAAAGTGCTGTATCCAGGTAAGAGAGATTTGAAATCATATGTAATGACTAGATTTTCTAAGAAGCTAATGCTTAATATACCATTGCATTTATATCTGCTTTTAAAACATCAGATGAATTGATTTTTATGAAACAATGGATTTTGAGACAAGTTTTCAAACTAGCAAGGGCTTTATCCACAAATCCATCTAAAAAGGCAACAAAGGAGAATTCAGGATGTTGCGAGAACTCAAATCCACACTCCACAAATGAAATGTATGTGTGAAAAATCCTTGCAGAGATATACAGAAAGTGCTTGGGTCCCAGTGAGGTGGGAAGGGTAATGACTACTTGGATGTGGAAAGGGAAAAGGGCCCAACTCAGAGAGACTGGCTGGAGTAGATGATTCTATCTGCACCCATTAAGTTCTTCCACATTGTCTGGAGAGCCCCAATGCAGAGGTGTGGTCAAGAAGGGCAAATTTAGGCTGAGAACCGGGAACTACCTCCTTAGCTGCATTTAAAAATCTAGACGACTACTCACAGCCCTTACAAAACAGTATGACCACAGAAAGAGCAAACATGCATACATAAATACACACACACACAGACACAACTACAAGAATGCCCAAGCCTGGGCACATGGATCAGTGCCTGTCATTTTAATGGAGGGCAATCATAAAACATAATCTCTCATATTGGAAAAACAAACAAAAAAAATCCCAATAACATGCTGCTTTTAAAAGAGATGCTTAGAACAAATATACAAGGTGATGTCATCAGTATGGTGAAGTGAGGCATCCCCTGAAAAAAATCTCCCCAGAGATTCAGTGAATATAAGGACAAGCCACACTTGCTTAGAATTCTGGAGGATGGTAGAGGCTGGAAAAGGACTCCACAAATGCTGAATTGAAGAAAAAGAAAAATATCAGGTAGGAAAACTCTGTCCCAGACAGGTCAGTCTTCTTCCCCTCCCCCTCACTCAGTCCCACGCAAAATTTGGGAGTTCTCCAGAGGCAGCCAGCCCCAGGTTCCTTCCACTGGGACACAGACTATAGAAGAAATCACAGAAGTAGGTTAGAACTCCACACATATCCAGCCACAGACAGGCACACAAGTACAGAGAGACCCAGTGATTTAGTTTGCTAAAAGCTGCTGAGAGCAATGTACCAAAAATGGGTTGGATTTTATGAGAATTTATTAGGTTAAAAGCTTACAGTTATGAGGCCATGGAAGTGTCCAAATCAAGGCATCATCAAGAGATGCTGTCTAACCAAGGAGCAGCTGTGGGCAATCAGGGACATGGCAGCATCATCTACAGATGCGTGCTCTCTGAGCTCAGCTGTGGGTGATCAGGCATATGGCTCTTCTTCCCTCTCTTCCAGGCCTTGTCTCTTTGAGCCTCTTAGCAGCTTCCTTCCATGCCTCTGTTATTTGCTGATTCCAGCCTCCAGCCTTTGGCCTCAAGTACCTCTCTCTCAGCCTCCCAGGGTTTCTCTGTCTCTGCTGTTTTTGTTTTTTTTTCCCCTCCATCTGCTACTTTTAGTCCTCTGTTTATAAAGGGCTCCAGTAAGAGGATTAAGACCCACCCTAGGCCACACAATCCAATCAAAGGCCCTTAAAAAGGTTTAATATCCATGATATATAAGGAGATCATACAACTCAACAATAAAAAGAAAAACTATCTGATTAAAAAATGGGCAAAAGACTTGAAAAGACAACTGTCAAAGGAAGAAATGCAAATGGTGAAGAAACACATGAAAGAATGTTCAACATCACTAGCAATTAGGGAAATGCAAATCAAAACTACAATGAGATGTTATTTCATACCCATTAGACTGGCGGCTAATAAAAAGTCAGAAAACTGTAAATGTTGGAGAGGATGTAGAGAGATAGGAATGCTTAGTCAGTCTTGGTGGGAATTTAGAATGGTACAGCCACTGTGGAGGACTGTTTGGCAGTTCCTAAAGAAGTTGAATATAGACTTGCTATGTGACCAGCATTACCATTACTAGGTATATGCCCAGAAGAACTGACAGCAGAGACACAAACAGATATCTGCATACCGACGTTCATAGCAGAGTTATTCACGATTGCCAAAAGTTGGAAACAACCCAGGTGTCCATCAACTGAAGAATGGATAAACAAACTGTGGTGTATACACACGATGGAATATTATGCAGTGGTAAGAAGAAATGAAGTTGTGAAACATATGACAACATGGATGAACCTGGAGGACATTATGTTGAGTGAAGAAAGCCAGACACAAAAGGACAAATACTGTATGATTGCCCTATTATGAACTAAATATGTGAAATATAAATATATTATGTGAAATATGAATATGGGTAAAATTGCATATATAAAACTGATTTTCTTTGAAGCTGAACAAATACAGGTTAATAATAAAAATGTTAATGTCAGACAAAAAACATACTAAGTGAAGGAGATCAGACAGATTACTACATAGTGTATGATTCCATTTATATAAAAAATAAATATAAATCAATTTACAAAGATGAAATTAGATTAGTGGATATGTAGGGCTTAGAAAGGAATGCTAAGGGGTGTGGAGTCTTTCACTTTGGAGTATGAAATTGTTCTAAAATTTTTGTGGTGATGAATGTACAACATTGTGATTATACTAAAAGCCACTGATTATACACTATGAATACATCATATGGTATGTGAATATATCTCAGTAAAACTGCTTAATAAACAAATAAATAATTGTGCAAGAATAGCCAGAAATAGCAGCTATGTACAGCAGGGGAAACACAGAGAGATTGAGAAGTTAGGAATTGTCTTGTTTGTTTGTCTGTCTTTTGTTTATTATTATTATTGAAATAATGAAAATGCTCTAATAATGATTGAAGTGATGAACAGACAACAATATGGCTATACCAAATACCATTGATTGTACACTTTGGATGAATTGTGTGCTTTATTAATATGTATCAATAAAATTGATTTGTTTAAAAATAAAAGACCCTTAGAAGTCATTTAATCAAGAGTTCCCACCTACAATAGGTTTACATGCACAGGAATGGATTAACTCTAAGGACATGATTGTTTCTGGGATCTACAAAAAGTTTCAAACTGTCACAGTTGGCATATGGGAATCCCATATTTTATGCATGATTGATCTGTAATCCCACAACTTCTCTAATGATACAAACACACACACATACATACACAAGATTGAAAATAAAGGTATAAGAAAGTCATGAGACACCTTATAACCACAATATTTTATATCACTCAGAATTTTCTTTAAACACAGTGCAATTCAAGCAGTTTTTAAACAGATTTTTAGAGATGCCTCCCATTGAGAGGCAAGCTACAGTTCCCCTGTCCTTGAATCTGTGCTGGTTTGTAATGGCTTCAACCCATAGAGCACCATGGGTGTCACTCTATGTGTCTTCCAAGCCCAGGTCATGAAAGTCAAGGTCTCTTGGAATACTTACTCTCTGGATGCTCCCTCTTGGGATGCTTCCTATGGGCACCTGGCTGCTCTGCTGTGAGAAGCTGAAGCCAAATGAAGAGTCCACATGTAGTTACCCCAGGGCAGAGCTGAGCTTTGATGAAAACATCAAAGCCAGGGTACCAGCCATAAGAGTGAAGAAGCCTTCAGATGATTGCAGGCCCAGCCATTAATTTGAGCCAAACCTTGTCATTAATTTCTTCTAAACTGAGGCTCCAGACATTGTAAAGAGACAAGACATTTCTGCCATTCCCTGCCTAAATTCCTTTCAAAAAGCATCCTGGATATAATAAAGTGGTTGTGTTTTATGCAGCAATCTATAACTAGATCAAAGTCCTTAGAAATTCATAGCTAAAGGAGAGAGAAAAACCCAATATACCTTGAAATGGAAAAGAATATGAAATAAACCATAGATTAAATAAAGTCTAATGTAAATGATGAAATGCTTTGAGGTTAATAACAATGGGAAGCAGTATCCTTCAAAATTGCAGAATGCATCTAAAGCACAACTTAGGGGGGAATTTATAAATTTTAATACACTGATTAGGATATGTGGAAGAAATAAAATAATCAGTCAACTAATTAAGCTTGAAATAAAGCAATAGTAAATCCAAAAGAATAAAAGGTAAATAAAACACAATTAAAGGCAAAATAAATGAGATAGAATATAAAATATGAGATAAAACAAAAGCTGATTCTTTGAAACATGCATAAGTTACATATTTATATGCTAGGATTCATCAGTACAACCAAAGCAAAAGCAAAGAAGCAGTAAACCAAATGGAGATCACAAAGAAGGCTCATGTGATTACATTGGGCCCACCCAGACAATCCAGGATAGTCTCACTCCTTTAAGGTTGCCCATTATTAACCTTAATTACATCAGCAAAGTCCATTTTGATGTATAATGTAACATATTCATGGGAGTAACAAGAGAGGTAGACGGTCATAGCAGCCAAAATTATGCCTACCACAACCACCATATCCATAGAGGCCATTGGATTTTTTAAATTCTACTGTTGTCAGGCTTGCAAGCTTCTCATCCAAAATTTTGGATCCTCCCTTTTAAGGGTGAAATGCCTGTGCTGTCACCTATTGTGATATTATCATACCCTTAGATCTTAAAAAAGTTTGTGTTTGGTTTTGTATGACCTTCTGCCTTTCTTACTTCTGAGGCTGAGTACAATATTTTCCTTCTCTGTGGCATCTGCAATATGTAACACTGAGATATGTAACTTGTGCATTCTCTCTAAATGTTCTCTCAATAAGGAGACAGTCTTGCCGTGTACATTTTAATGGCGATTTAGTGGTAAACAAGACAAGCAATCTCTTTCCTCAGGAAGCTCAGTCTACAATGGGAAAAAAGACATTAAAATTTGTAAATGCTTATGAATTTCTTTAAGGCCTGGGTATCTGAACCAACTTGATTCCCTTTAAGAGTTGATGGCCCATAATTGGAAAATACCAGTGAGTTCCATATAAAATCCTCAAGGTTTCCTAACAATATTTCTAGAGGAGGCCTAGCACACTCCATTCTGTACCTGATTGTCCTCTTCTGACCTATCCTGTGTTTATCTATTTACCTCATACCAGGTTGCTGGCTTTCTCAATGGTATTTTGGATTGATATTTCTGGTCAACTCTCTGTTTGGCTTTTCATCTCAGCTTCAATCATGGATGCTGCTTTTCAACTCGCCCTCATTTCCATTCCCTGCATGACAAGTGTTGGTCCTGACCCCAAACTACACCCAAACCAAGCTCTGGAACACTTTAAGTTAAAGAACCTGGAGTTTATTAGAGAATTGTGCACACTTAGGACAGAAATGCAAAACTTCTGTTTCTTTTATCTCATATTGATTAATGAATTTCTGTTTCCTTCCTAACCCTCCCTTTCTAATTAGTTGAAAATAACCTGTAATATAAGTCAAGGGCTCTAATTTGAAAGTACTAGAGGATCTTGTAGACTCCTTCCTCCAGGTTCTCTAAACATTGCAAAACTGAAGTTGACAATATGTCCTTAGAATTCAGTGTCAACAAAATGTTTGTTTTGGTAGCTTACGTTTCTTTCTTCCTTTCATCAGAAAATGAAAACTATCCAGTGGATCCTCGTTCTTGTTTTGGCCACTTCATTTTTTCAGTTTCTATAACTCTTTCACCCAGATTACTGTCTCATTCTCTCTCCCCTCTTTTTAAATAGTTTCTAATATGTATGTCCATTTTGTGTATACTAGTGTTTTTTTTTTCATTTTAACTGTGCTTATGTAGACATACTTCCATATTAAAACTATCTTTAAACCCTTTCTATATTGGGCAAGGTATAATTCACATAAAAGTAAGTGAAATTTTTAAATTATCTCTGGAACACAATTTGCTGTCCCACTTAGCCCTCCATTAAATATGCATAAATTCTTATAGAATCTTTGTTTCCCCCATAGGCCAAATTGACACCTGTTCCCACAAAGAAATAAGCAACAAAAACTACTATGCTCTTTATAGTCAATTTCCAGATGCAAAAAATATATATACATTTATGACCACAGTCTTAAAGATAGAGCTATGAAATAGTTTGGGCAATGTGTATAGCTCTATAGAATGTAAATGAGGACTCAAATCGTGGAAATAAAATGATATATATGGCACTTGCTTCCAAATCGACCTACTACAAATGCCTAGTCTTTACTCCTTTTAGCCTCACACCTGGATTGACTTAGCATACAAATTAGGCTTGGCCTAAAATCCACCTCGAAACCCTAGTCCAGAGTAACTGCAAATAACTCCTAAACTCAGCCCCCAGACTCCATTGCTCTTTTTCTGGGCATGAGAGAAATTATGATTTCTAAGCAATTATTATTATCTGAAGAGCCCCAATATTTAAACAGGTAAAAGCAAAACTTCCTGAGCCCTGAATCTGACAGGTTCCCAAATTCTGGCACTCCTTGGTTTGGTCATCTTGTTCTGAGGCTCAGTTGTTCTTGGTGGATTTGGTACTCCTGAGTGGGAAAGATGATCAATTAGAGCTTAACACCGCACACGGGAATTAATATAATCATGCAGAGACCAATCATTTGAGAATGAGTTAAATCTGAAAACAATTTAAACAAGTTATTCAACCTGTCTGACTCTCTAAAATATGTTAAATAAT
>JAQZBX010035481.1:12937-24657 GCA_029593785.1 Cabassous unicinctus
AAAAAAAAAAAAAAAAAAAAGCTATGATTTGGACTCAGTGGATATTTTTGAGTGTGTTTATCCACACTATAAAGGTGCTTAAACTTGAATGAAATAAACACAATAATGTAAACAGAAAATATTCTACACTGAGCTAAATAGCATTTCCAAAATTATCAGTACTCTAAGTTCAGACCTACTTGGGACTTAAAAACGTTCTTCAGAGATCCTTTGCCTAGGATGCCCTTCTCAGGTCAACCTTTAATTATGTAACAGTATATTTTTGTCCTATAGCAATGCATTACCTTTAGATCGAATTAAAATAAAGGCTAAAGGTGGAGGCAATTATCCTCATTCATCACCTCAGTGATTAAAATTTAGACTTATATTGTGCCAGGTATCCACAAGGTTATACAAAATTCAAACAAAGTTACTCTGAAGATGACATGCTCAAGTCTCCATATTATAAGGTAAACCTCCTCACTTGAGATTTCTAAATGTATATTCCCACAATTAGAAGGAAATATTCATTTGTGATAGTGAAGTTTTGCTCAGAAGTAGCCACATACCATTATCCACTTTTCCTAGGCCCACTTGCCCATAATGTAAGACAGAAGACAGTGATTGAGGCATTTTCAGTTTCTCTGAGACATACCTGGTAGTGTCATGACCTACCCTTGCCTTCTACAAAGCAGAGAGATGGGAAGCACTGTGTATCTAATTACGTGCCTCTCAATAAAATGTTAAGGCGCTGACTGTATTTAAATTGCAGGTAAATTGCACAGTGGGTAAATTTCAGTATCTGAACACTGTGTTTTTTTCTACCTTACCACATTTGCTTTGTCAATTCCAGAGAGGTTAGGGCCAAAGTTGGGCCTCATCCATTACAGTTGTATGGTTAGCATTTTTAATCTCATTCTCGACTTCATTTTCTTATAATTACCTTGGCTTTTCCTTATTTTTAAATCTTGCTTCTATGGTAACTTTTTGCATTTTATTTTATTATTGTTAAACCTATCTGTAAAAAATCAGGCTATAAATTCATTAATTCACTTGGCAAATCACTTAACATCTCTCCGATTTTTGGTTTCCCCATTTATAAACCAGAGACAGTAATGGCTGCCCTTACCTCAGAAAGAATTAAAGACCTATTATGGTATAAAAACTTGCAACCAAGCAAGACAGAGTTTGTTGTGCCCCTCAGAGTGCTTATTTTCTAGTCACTGATATACAAGCAATAGGCAAGAAGGCAAATAATTATAAATTATCAGAGTGCTACAAAGAAAATGAAGTATGATCTATTGGGGTGAGGAAATGATGATCAGGTTTCACTGAGTTCCTTTCTACCCCAGACATCAGCATCTTTCATCTCTCATCAATGTTGGGCTCTCATTTTGATGATTTTCACATTCTGGGATAAGCTGCCCTGAAACTTTGCACTTTCTGACCATTTATAGGTCTTTCCCTGTGGTAATTACTACGATGCCAATGATATAGAATGACCAACCTTTCCATTTGCTAATCAGAGCTCAGGATTGGGGAATGAGCTACGGACTAGAGTGGACTTACTGGTATTCTACAATAGACTTGTGATTCTAGCAATGGAAGAAATTACAGCATTGATGTGGAGGCAGTGGCCACTGGAGGCTCTGCCGGCAGGGGGAGGGAAAGACAGGGGTAATGTGGGGGCTTTTTAGAGACTTGGGAATCATCCTGAATGACATTGAATTGACAGATATATGCCATTATATATCTTCCCATAGCCTGCAGAATTGTGTGGGAGAAAGTGTAAACTACAATGTGAACTATGATCTATGATCAATGGCAATGCCCCAGGATGCGTTTATCAATTGCAATGAATGTGCCACACTAATGAAGGATGTTGTTTATGTGGGAGGGTGTGGGAGGTGTGGGGAGTGGGGCATATGGGAATCCCTATATTTTTTGTGTAAAATTTGTGTAATCTAAGTATCTTTAAAAAATTTTTAAAATATTTTTTAAAAAAGCTGTTCCAAATGCATAACAGGTATTTTTCTACTCTCTACTAGGACGTACTCCTTAATAGAGAGAGCCTTTTTAAAAAACTTTATGTGAACATAAATAGTCAGTATGATGTAAGAATTGAACCTGTAGCCCTATACTTATTACTACTTCACAAAGTAGTAACTCCTCGAGTTCAGAAGAAAACATGATGGCTATTGTTCTGGCATAACTTTTTATAATATGGGTTTGTTTGGGTCACTCAAGTAACATTGTATTTTATATAAACCTGAAGGAATATGATTGTGGTGGGCCCCTTCCTTGCCCTCTCTGAGTTTTCTGGGACTATAAGAAATATACCAGGTCAGTCCCTCTTACTCTAGAAGTGTCTGAAGAAAGTTTGAATTAAACATTGGAAACATATGCCAATCATCCCCTCAGAATTTTCACTTGAGATAAAAAACACAAGTCTTTGAGTCTTCAAGAATGTAATTGTCACTGAACAAGTACTCGCTGCCCAATGCAGACAAAGGCCAATATTATCACGTTCAGATTTTGAGAAAAGAAAGAACTTTAATGCAAGGTCAAAGATTTTAGGTTGGATCTTCCTTATTGAAGGACCTCTCACCTTTGATTTGCTTCCAATGTCTCCTTGTCCTCATAATCTTGGACCTGAGGGAGGTGACCTCTGTTCCTAGTGTCTCAAAGGTTGTCTAAAGGACAAGAGTCAATGTTTTCTATGCATGCTCAGGTATATGCCCTGCAGTTAAACAAGCTCAGAAGAAAAGTTTATAGCAACAGAGGATATCTCCACAAACCATTTTTTCCTGCCCATGGTTACAATCCCCCCTTGAGTTTTTTAACATTTCTCAATTTTGAGGGATTCAGGATGACAAAAGCTCTGGCTGCATCATGCTGATTAAGGGCATTGATTAGGATGTGATGAATGGAATTGTTTGACTTGGAGCTGAAGGCACTTACAAATTCCTAGTTGTCATTCCTGGAAGGAGTGCTACCCCTGGGTTTCAGGGATTAACTGGCATAGAAACAATCCAGAAAATTTAAGTCTCTGAGAAATAAACTTAACAAGTAAATTGAAAATTATAGGTCCAAATAAAAGAAGAAGGATAATGATTACGGGCTTTACAAGTGAGTATATATGTCATATGGGGAATTAGCTTTTCATAGATTCACAGATAGAGCCTGGGATATTCCTCTGGGTTTGCACAAACAGTGTTGGGGCTTTGTATACTGTGGCAGTTTGCAATATCTAGCTGATACCTGCGTAAGAGTAACCTCCAGAAGGACTTCCCAAATCCATTTGAAATCTCTCAGCCAGAGAAACTCTACTTTGTTTCATTTATTTTAACATTTCCCCCATTTGATCAAGATGTTTCTCCAAAAGCATCACTAATTAACATTTAGCAAGCCAGGGAGGCTTGTCCCTGGGAGTCATGTTCCATGTCAGGAGGAAGATAGTAAGTTTATTTGCAGAGTTTGGCTTAGAGAGAGGCCATATATGAGCAACAAGGAAGTTTTCAGGGGGAGACTATTATGCATTAATTATAATTAGGCTTAGTTTCATCATTACAGAAATAAGTTTCATAAGTACAAGCCTCAAGATGGAGGGCTTGGCTCATTAGCAAATTTCCTTTCATGAGGCAAGGCTCATATGTTCCAGAATTTATTTTCATAGGTCTTCCTGTTGTAAGTTTAGATGAGCATATTTAGGTTTCCTAAAAGGAGTGGATTTTAGATTTAGACCTTGCAAAGCTCTTTGATTACAGTTTCAGTAAATTGGGAGCCCCTATTGCTTGCAAGACTAGCAGGACTTCCCAGGTGGGTAAGTTTAATAGTCCCATGCCTTCCTTCCCCAGTTCCTCAAGGGAACTTACAAATACCCTTTTTCATTTTATGCCCAAAAAACTCTGAAATGTATTAGGGTATTACATCAACCAGTACACAATACCAAGGTCTCAACCCTATTCTAAGATCCATGTCAAATAAAGCTGAGTTAGGTTGTCCAAATAAACTGACCAGACATGTTAAATCAGCTAGTGTGCCACAGAAAATTTTAATTTTGGACAAAATAAATCTCTCCTCCTTTGGTCTCATGCAGAAATTAAAGTTCCAGAATACAGAGGATATCACACTCCACCCTGTCTTCTGATTCACCTTAGTCCTAACCAGATCAGCTCCATTCATATCCCCAATTAAGGTCAGATCTCTTCTTCACCTTCTTCAATAGTTGCTTCATGGAGTCGGCTTCTAGAATTAATGCAGCTCCTTCAGTACCCTCAGAGCTGGGGAACTCCAACTCTGAGTCTCAGGTGTCACACAGACACCCAAAGAATTCCAGGGAGCTACCAGGTCACAAACAGCAAAGCACCTCAAAATTTAGAAATAAAAAACAAAGCTCAGGAACAAATGTGGCTGCTCCAAGAAATTAGAATCTAGGCCTTAATTTCCTTATGAACATTTTCCAAATGAAGGTATTTCCAGAAACAAAAACAGTTGACAATTAACTTATATTGAACTCATCAACTACAGACCATAGCAGAAGTTTTTTTCCTCTCACCTTTATACTTTTACCAGGGTTATGTTAATTACAAGCAGAACATACTTGATAGACCTGCCTTGCTTTTAAAGTCCTTTTGTGTTGAAGATGAAGCTCTGATCTATAACTTACTGTATGCACTTTTAGAGAAACATCAGAGTAAAACAATGTAACTGACAAGGAAATTTGGTTCTTTCTGTGACATGTAATATTTTTTCTAAGAATAACTAAAACCATGATCAACAACACTATACTTTTGTCTAAAATCATGCAGATCAGTATCAGTACATAACATGGAGAGTGAGAACATTGTCAAATCTCTAAGAATTTTATACAATCTCTAAATATTTATATGAATAACATTTCACCCATACAAATTAAACCAACAGAAGTTAGAAAATCCCTTTTATTTTTTTTTAAGATTTATTTTATTTATTTATTTCCCCTCCCCTTGCCGCTTGTGCTTGCTGTCTGCTCTCTGTGTCCATTTGCTGCGCGTTTTTCTGTGTCTGTTTGTCTCCCTTTGTTGCGTCATCTTGCTGCACTAGCTCTCCGCAGGCATGGGCCATCAGCTCTCTGTGGGCATGGGCCAGCTTGCCTTCACCAGGAGGCCCCGGGCCTGGGAAATGAACCTGGGGCCTCCCATATGGTAGACGGGAGCCCAGTCGCTTGAGCCACATCCACTTCTCCCCAGAAAATCCCTTTTAATTTTATAACACTTACCATACAACTCATAACATATCAAATGAACCTAACCATTTTTACACCTCACTTTTTACAAGGTGAAAGAACAATTCCTTTGCAACAGTTTGAAATAAAAGATATCCTTTAGGGTTTGAACTTGGTAAGGTAAAATGTGAAAGGTTGTCAGGTTTGAACATTATCTTAAACAGGAAAATGGGTCACTGTGAAACAATATTTGGTTCCCTATTAAAGCAAAGTGACAATAAAAGAGTAAAATAGGAGTTAATATGACTGCAAGAAAAAAGACTTAGTTCCTTTAAAAGTGAGAAGCATTCTCTTCCAAAACAGTAAAGGATGATATGGTTAACATAAATATTAACAAGGATATCATTTTGATATGATATAGAATCGGTGTCTTCTAGAAAGGAATACTCAGATAGTTAAGAAAAATTTTTTATAACCTCCTATTAAGAGTAGACCAATAATCCCAGAAAATTTCATTATTTTAACAGAGAGAACACCAAACTCCAGTTTTGCATGAATACACTGTTTCATATGAAATCTCTGAAAAATATAAATAAGCTTATCAAATCTTAGCATTGACAACAGATAAAATTTGTTTGCACAAACCTTCTATAACCTTCTATATTCATTTAAGGTTTTGTCCTACACATTCCTGCTTCTCATTCTGTGAAAAACAGCCATTTTACTTTAGGACAAAACTACACCCCTTTTCTGTAACAAAGCACATCTTGCATACTTTACATACCTTCATACCTTAAGTTACCAAAAAGATCTTTGAATCTGTCTTCAAACATCCTACAAAACACAATTATTCTTAAAATAAAGTTCGTCAAAATAATAACTTATTTTCATTAAATGCAAATTTACATTTTTATTGTCTTAAATATCTAATAGATATAATGCTAGCTTATTTTATCAGTACCTTATAAATTTAAGGAGAACATACTCAAATATCATAAAATTGTATGTTTCCCTTGCACTTAATGATAGTTCAGAGGACATAGCTATTTTAGGAGATGGTTTCCAGAAATATTGTTTTTCTCAGTTTACCATTTTATCAGTATTTCAGTGAGTTATATTATGAATAATTCCTGAAACAGCTTTTTCAAGGTAAGTAGGACGGACTGGTTTACCATGATTTAATTGCAGTCTTATAAAAGCAGTCAGCATTTTTCCATTCTATTCCTTTTTTTTACAATAGAGTTATTTGGTTAAACAGGAACAGGACTAGAATTAGTTGCTGCATTTTTTGCAGCTGTATGTGCCTCATGGTTACCAGTGCTTTCCTCTGTATTTGCCTAAGAATGACCAGAAATTTTAATTACAGCCCAAACCTTTGCTAACAGTATAGTATGCAGTAATTTCTTAACACAAGAAATGTTTTATTTTTCTCCATTGGGATTAAAAACTTCTTTGTTTCCATAATATCTGAAAATTATGAACAACTTCTAGAGCATACTGACTATCAGGCTATGGAAAATATACTACGATTGTTTAATTTGTCCCAAGCATTATCCAGTAAAACATTTCAATAGCTCTCAAGAACATTTTCCTTTTACCTACTGGACATTTTGAAATTTTGCAATTGGATTTTATTGCAAATCCCAAGGCTGTAAGTATGTTTTAATAATGATTTGTCTACTGCTACTGCCTCAAAGATATCATTAGAAAAAGTAATTTTAAATTGGGGAATTCCCTCAGAACAAACATGGCCTATTTCACAAAATTTCCCCTGTGCCTATCACTCCTAATCTTCAGGTCCAGTAGAAAGAATTCTAAACCTAACCCATACCTCCCCCATTTTCCTGTACCCAACCCTTCCACCATAACTGCCTAAACTGGTTTGTCCATCCTAGATAAGGGGCTTAATCCACCCAACTTTAAACAAGGCATATAAAGGTTGAGCCATCAAAGAAAAATTAGAAATCCAATTTTTACAATATCCTACAAGGCCAAAAAATCTTTTAAATTGATGGTTTGGGTCTTGGGAGGAGGGAAGGTTATAATGTTTTGGATTCAGCCAAGATTTAGAAGGTCCTGGTGGCAGGGATAGGTGAGACAGAAAGAATGCAGCCTAGTGTGTTGAATCTAGGTTTTAAGGGTTCCAAATGAAGGAGGTGGGAGTTAAGATAGATAAGGTGGCCCTAGTATTGACTAGAGCCCATATGCCTTCTTTTTAAATTGTTTCTAATTATCACATCTATTTTGCTTAAAGACGTGACCCAGACAATTGGAAAAGTCTCTTCTGTTTATTGGAACAGCCCTAGCAGTTACACTGAAAGGCACATTGCTTTCTTAGAGGACAAAGAATATTAGAGGGTGGGTGTAGCTGCCTTAGGGAAGTTCCAGGCTATTTCTTTCCAAAGTCCAGGTTGTTAACAGTAATTATAAGTACTAATGCCCTGAACCCTGGTGCCTAGAAAATTTATTGGGGATTATTTCTCTCAGGAGGATTTCTTTTCTCTCAGTTCTTTTTTCCAAATAGTTTCATCTATCCAGATTTCTGCATGACCTTCACCAGCAGTTGTATAAATTAATTGATAAAGGTCGGACTATCTAGGCTCATAAGACTAAAATGATAAGATTGAATTTTTTTTTGCAAAAGCCACTGAGTCTTCAGTAGGATTTGGGAAATCTTATCAATATAGAAGAGTAGCTAGGCTAAGCCAGGACACAGAGGTAGAAGACAGAGTTCAAAGAGCACTAGAAACTCAGTTTCCCAATTTCTGAGGCTCCAGGAGTACTAATTTATATATAAGTACATCTTTATCTTTAAGAAATTTAAATAGAGCTCTCCCAAGAATTCCCACTTGTTAATTTGGCATTACCATCCTCATGTAGGAAAATATACATCAAACAGACACAATTAGAAAGTCTGTAGTATCAATTAAAAGTTTTTACCCATGAGACAGACACAAAAACACAGGAAAACAACTTATTAGTTTAAACTATAATTTTGTATCTTTTTCTGTAATTCTCATTCTGACAAAAAGACATAAAAGATTGCATTTCTCATCTCTTTTAAAATACAAACCTAATTGAAGTATAGCCTTATAGTTAAGATATCCATTTTCTGGCCATTGTACCCCAGATTCTAGTTTATATTGGGGCCAGGACATGTACAAAAGAAAATCATTTTTTTCTTTTTCACTGATTCATAACTAAACATAGACTAATTATCCAAAATACATTTCAAGGAGTGCAGTCAGATGTACTATTAACATTTCCCATGGTTACAATTATTCAGCACCAGCAAAAGATTTCCTGGGGTTAGATCTGCCTACCAGGACTTGAATCTGATTTCTGACCCTTTTAAGCTTACCCAGAACTGTAACCAGAAACTGTGAGTACTTATAAGTCTTGGGGCTTGTTCCCAACTACAGATTCTATGGTGGAACTCAAACCCACAATCCTAGTAAAAAGCTTTGGCAAGAGAATAGGCACTCTTATAAACTTACTCACCCAGAAGATGTCTGTTTCCTCAAAATAGTAGGAAGCACTGAAGGGTGTGACGTGCCAGCCAGATTGGAGGGGTCCCCAATTGTCAAGCCTCTAGATTAAATCCGGGCTAGCTGTCCACTTAGGGTCAGCTGGGGTGGGGTGAGGGGCATACCTTACCAGAGCTGCAGTACATCAGGTAGGCATCCTGAGACCAAAATATCTCTTTGTGGTTCCCAAATTGTTACCAAGCAAGGGCTCATTGCCCAACGTGCACAGAGGACTATGCTATGATGTCGGTATTTTGAGAAAAGAAAGAACTTTAATGCAAGGTTGACAGGCAGGGAGACAGGAGTTATGGCTCAAATCTGTCTCCCCCATATGAGAGTTAAGGGAGATTTTATAGCAATGGGAGGTGAGACGTGGGGAGGTTTGACTTGGCATAGTCAAATTGTTTAATTATAGAGCTGTCCATATATTTCAGAGTGAACTTTAGGCCAGATCTTCCTTACTGAAGGAACTCTCACCTTCGATTTGCTTCTAATATCTCCTTGTCCTCATAATCTTGGTTCCTTGGGAGATGACCTCTGTTCTTGGTATTTCAAAGGTCACCTGAGGGATAAGAGTCAGTGTTTTCTGAGGATACTCAGGTTATATGCCCTGCAGTTAAACAAGCTCAGAAGAAAAGGTTGTAGGAAGAGAGGACATGTCCCCACAAACCAGTTTTGGCCTACCCATGATTTCATAACCACTGGATGTCCACTTCGTCTATGCAGCTAAAAGGATAAATTTTGTAGGCCATGTTCACTAGGACCTCAGTTTTGGACATCATTTCTAATCCCACTGGGATACATGCACAATTATATTATCTCTAACAGGACTCTAATATACTTGGCTTTTCATGCTGCAGAAACTAATCATCATCCTTCTCTATTGTACATCCCATAGAATGATGTGGATGGTGACCAACTGACAAAATTTACAGAACAGTCAATGACCATCAATCAAAGCAGAGGAAGATGAACAACATAACTCCTGAGTGAATTCCAATCACATAGACCTAGAAGAGGAGTCCAAACAAAATAAAAGAGAGTAAAAAGGAAATATACAACAGCAGAAGGTACTCTGATAATTATAGTCCAACTTGTTGGGAAGATGGGCATTGTCTCCCTGGTGGTCCTGCCACTTGGTACTAATAAAACAGTTGGAACAGTAAGCATTCGCCAGCATCCCACACTGGAGCATGCTTTATATCAATCCTTGCTGCCTATTGTGTTCATTAAACTTCAGGAAACAAATACAAAGACATAAACGCTTTTGGGTGGCCTCCCACTTGGCCATTTGGAGTCTATAAGTTTCAATCACCTCCCTCTATCTGTCTGCCTCAGCTGACACCTACTGCAATGAATGAGACCAGATGCAATAACAAATTGAGAAAAAGAACCTAATAAAACTTTTGGCATTTTCTTTGGGCTGTCTGTACTGTGGGCAATAGCAGATATCAGCCTTTGTGCCTAGATATTTTTTTAACTGCTTAAGGAGCTCCAACAGAAACTTTGATGGACAAAGGAACACCAGGAATTGATCAAGGCTTGCTTTATTTCGTACATAATGCACATTTGAAGACACGCAAAGACCCCTCTCATTTTTGCTTTAATACTAAAGCAAAGTAGTGACTGAAATTATCCACCTTTCTGGTTATGCCTATGAAATCAACAGCCCAAAGAGGAAAGGTTTTATTTGACAACTGCATTACTAAAAGATCTATGAAAAATATTAAGAGCAAGTACTCTTTTATACTCATAAAAAGGCAGTGAAGAAAACTGCAAAATCACATTTTATTTCTTGCCAAAGGCAAGAAAATATAAGCATAAAGAACAAGCCAACCACAAAGAGCATGAATATCACTACACATTCTTCATGTTTATGCATCATGTAATGAAAAAGGCTCTCCAGAAATATAAACTGTAACTACATCTCAGAGAAAAATGGAAATGAACAAAAAGCTAAGGTATTGTTTTGTATAGGAATCCCACATTTTTCCAAGCTTTTATCTTATCTTCCTTCTATCAAATGAGAAAAACCACAGAAGGAGAGATAATAAATCTCTTTGATGGATTCTGGTTAATCTGAAAGGTGAGATTTCTTAATGGCAATGATGAAACAACTATAATATGCCAGGTAGCATGAGTTAGGTATGCTCAGGAATAGGTCAAACTTTCCCATAGCAATGGAAATTCAGTGACACAAAGCTCGAAATATCATGGCTCTTTGGCCACCACAGTTGGTTTTTTTTTAAAAAGCAATTTCAAGGGGAAATAGTTTTTCATAGGTAATTTATAAAGCATAAAAGTGATGATTCTGTCTACTTGATGTATAAGTATTAGCAGCCTTTTAAAATTTAAAGGTTAGTTAAAGTATGGCTTAATGAGCTAATCAGCATTTTAAAATCAGTTTCACAATATAGAATATATGTTGTTCATAAGAGTACTTAACGATAAGTACTTTCAATATACACCTGATAGGATATGGAGGGGTGCTCCATCAAAAGATTTAAATAATACATATATTCTTGGACAAAACTGGCTCTGAGGAGGGTAGGTGCTCAAAATGTATTCTGGCCATTGACTTGTTACTCTTTGGATATTTATATCTCACAGTAGATAAATTTCTCTCTGGAATTTTAAAAAACAAATGTGGTTGTCATTTAGAAATAAATGGTCCCCTGTTATCCCAATGTCTCAACTATTATTTAAATTTTTAGAAGATTCTCAAAGACTATTAGCTCTGCTATCATCCAATTCCTTGAACCTTGTATTAATCTACATGGTTGAAGAGTGACAGAGTAAAAAAACATTCAAGTGGGTTATTTTTCTAATGGGGCTATTGTAAGGGCAATTAAAATTTAAAATGAAAATAAAGGGATTAATTCTCCTGGTTGAAAATTAGGGCAGAGACTTTTTCCCTCCTCCCATCTCTCTTTTCATTTACTTTAGAAAACTTGTAAGTTTTATTCTATGTCCCCTTTGAAATGAATGTAAATATTTACTTTAAAGGT
>JAQZBX010035482.1:8094-24661 GCA_029593785.1 Cabassous unicinctus
AGATTTATTTATTTATTTATTTATCCCCCCCCCCTTGCTGCTTGTGTTTTACTGTGTCCGTTCACTGTTTGTTTCTTTCATGTCTGCTTATCTCCCCCTTGCTTTGAGTTCCTGCTGCATCAGCCCACCGCGCCGCGCGGGCCAACCTGCTCTCACAAGGAGGCCCCGGGAAGCGAACCCAGGGCCTCCCATATGGAAAACAGGAGCTCTATCCATTGAGCCACCTCCGCTTCCCTGCAATATGCTTTAAACTCAGGAATTGTGAGTTCATTGACTTTGTTCTCTTTAAAGATATCTTTGGCTAATCAGGGTCTATTTCCCTTCCAAATTAATTTGGTATTTAACTTTTCCATTTCTTCAAAGTAAGTGATTGGCATTTTGATTGGGATTTCATTGAATTTGTA
This sequence comes from Cabassous unicinctus, assembly GCA_029593785.1. NCBI lineage: Eukaryota > Metazoa > Chordata > Mammalia > Cingulata > Chlamyphoridae > Cabassous > Cabassous unicinctus. Next base: position 8,499 of record JAQZBX010035482.1, read on the forward strand.
AATCAATTTGGGTAGAATTGATATCTAATGATATTTAGTTTTCCAATTCATAAGCACAAAATGTCCTCCCACTTATTTAGGTCTTGTTTGTTTGTTTGGTTTTCTTTTTTAGCAATGTTTTGTCATTTTCTGCATTCAAGTCAAGTTCTTGTTTAAATTTATTCCCAGATATATGACTCTTTTAGTAACTATTGAAAATGATTTTTTTTTTCTTTTTTCTCATAGTGCTCATTACTAGTGTATAGAAAGAGACTTATTATCATATATTGATCCTTATACTGCCACATTTCTGAACTTACTTATTAACTCTGGCACCATTGTTTTAGATTTTTTGGAACTTTCTATTTACAGGACCATGTCATCTGCAAATAATTAAGTTTTACTTCTTCTTTTCCAATTTGCATGCTTTTATTTCTTTTCCTTGCCTACCTGTTCTAGCTAGAATTTCTATTACATGTTGAATAACAGGGATGACAGTGGCCGTCCTTGTCTTGTTCCACATCTTAGAGGGAAAAGATTCATTCTTTCCCCTTTCATTATATTACTAGTGCATTTTTCATTTATGCCCTTTAACATGCAGAGGAAGTTTTCTTCACTCCTATTTATTGGAGTGTTTGTATGAACAAAGGATGCAGGGTTGTGTCAAATGCCTTACATGCCTCAATAAAGATGATCATGTGTTTTTCCAATTCAATTTGTAAATGTGTTGTATTATATTAATTGATTTTTTTTACATTCAACCACCCTTGTATACTTGGGAAAAAGCCACTTGATCATGGTGTATAATTCTTTTAATGTGCTGTTGGATTCCATTTGCAATATTTTGTTGAAGATTTTTGCATCTATATTCATTAGATTAATTCATTGGAAATTTTCATTTCTTTTAGTATCTTTATCTGGCTTTGCTATCAGGGTGATATTGACGTGATAGAATAATTATGTAATGTTCCTTCCTCTTCAAGCTTTTGGAAGATTTTAAACAAGATTTATCTTAATTCTTCTGGGAATAATGAAGAATTCATTTATGAAGCCATATGGGCCTGGTCTTTTCTTAGTTGGAAGGTATTTGGTGATTGATTCAATCTCTTTAATTGTGTTTGGTTTGTTGAGGTCTTCTATTTTCTTCTAAAGTCAGTGTAGGTTTTTGTGTGTCCCATACATTTGTTCATAGTATCCTTTTATGATCCTTATTATTTCTGTGGGGTCAGTAGTAATGCCTCACTAATTTCCAATTTTATTTATATTTTTTCTCTGTCAGTCTAACTAAGAGGGTGTCTATTTTATTGAACTTCACAAAGAACTATCTTTTGGTTTGGTTAATTCTGTGTATATGTATATTTATTCTCAATTTCATTTATTTATTCTCTAATCATTGTTTTTTATTTCTTTCTGCTTCCTATGACATTAATTTGATGTTCTTTTTTATAGTTCCCCCAGCTGTTCTATTAGGTTTTTAATATTAGTTCTTCCCTCTTCCTCCTTTTTTATTGTAGGCATTAGGGCTATTTATTTACCCCTTAGCACTGGCTTCAGAACCTCCCATAAGTTTTGATATGTTGTTTTCCCTCTTCTCAAAATATTTACTAATTCTTCTTGCAACCTTTTCTTAGACCTAATGAATGTTTAAGTGCATGTTGTTTAACCTCCATATATTTGTAAATTTTCCAGTTTACTGCCTGTTATTGATTTCCAGGTTCACTTAATTATGGGCAGAGAAAGTGTTTTGAATAATTTCAAACTTTTTAAAATTTTTGAGACTTGTTTTGTGACCCCAAATTTTTGTCTGTCCTGGATAATGATCCTTGAGCACTTGAGATGAATGCATATTCTGCTGTTTTCAGCTGCAATATTCTGTATATGTTTGCTAGGTTTACTTTGTTTATCATCTTATTCAAGATCTTTGTGTTCTTGTTGATCCTCTGTCCAATTTTTCTATCTATTGCAGATAATGGTGTTTTGAAGTCTCTATCTATTATTGTAGAGATGTCTCTTTCTTCCTTCAATTTTGTCATTTTATGTGTCATGTATTTTTGGGTACTCTGATTATGTGTATAAACTTTTATGATTGTTATTTCTCCTTGGTGGATTGTATCCTTTATTTATATATAGTGCCCTTCTTTGTCTTTAATAAAGATTTTGCATTTAAAGTCAATTTTGTCTAATATAAAATAGCTAGCCAAGGTAATTTTTTAAATCACTTCTAGTATGGAATGCCTTTTCCCAATCTTTTACTTTCAAACTTAGTTCTAAGGTGAGTCTCTTGTATATAACATATAGATGAAGAATATTTTTTATTCATTCTACAAATCTGGGTTTTTGTTTGGTGATTTTAATCCATTAGTATTCAATGTTATTATATTACTGTAATATCGTAAATTACTTCAACCATTTTATCCTCTAGTTTTTATGTAATTTCTTCTTTTCTGTCTCTTTTTACCCTTCTAGCTTCTTATAATCTTCATTTCTGCACTCTCCTCCAAACCTCTTTCCATCTTTTCTTTTCAGCGTGCAGAACTCCCTTTAGTATTTCTTTTAAGGCAGGTCCCTTCTTGAAAAGTATCTCATTTTCTGTTTATCTGTAAATATTTTAAACTCTTCCTCATCTTTGAAGGAAAGTTTTGTGTTAAAAAATTCTTAGATGACAGTTTTTCTCTTTCAGTACCTTAAGTATATCGTACCACTGCCTTCTCACCCCCATGGTTTCTTGTGAAAAATCAGCACCAAATTTTATTGCAGTTCCCTTGTATGTGATGAATAGCTTCTCTCTTGAGGATTTCAGGATTCTGTCTTTATCTTTGTCTTTTGACATTCTGATTAGCAGGTGTCTCAGAGTAAGGTTATTAAGATTTATTCTCTCTGGAGTACAGTGTGCTTCTTTGTCATATATATTTTTGTCTTTCATAAGTACTGGGAATTTTTTGGCAGTTATTTCCGTATATATTCTTTCTGCCACTTTTCCCTTCTTTATTCTTTCTGGAACACCCATGATGCATATGCTTGTGAACTTCATGCTGTCATTTTATTCTCTGACACTCTGTTCTTTTTTATTTATTTATTTATCCTTTTCTCTATATTTTCTTGTATCTATAAGATTTTGAATATCTTATCTACTGGTTTCTTGATTCTTTCTTCTGCCTGTTCAAATTTGTTTTTCAATGACTCTCTTGTAATTAAACCTCTTTCATTGTGTCTTTAATTCCCTTGAGTTCTGTTATGTTTTTTTCTCATATTTTCAAATTCTTCTTTATGTTCAGCCAGTGTTGTCTTATTTTTCTTTATCTCTTCATCCATATTTTCCATCATGTCCATGAACTGATTTAAGAGATTTTTTTGAACATCTACATTAGTCGTTCCAAATTCTCTGTCTCTAATGTTTTAATTTATTCCTTTCACTGAGCCACATTTTACTATTTCTTGTAATTTTTTTGCTGATATCTTGGCATTTGATTATCATGTTTTTTTTTTTGTTTGTTTTCTTTTTTATGTTTTGTTGAATAAGATTAGCAAGTATTTTGTTGAGTTTAGCATCCAATATCATTAGAGGGATTGGTCTGCAGTTTTCCTTCCTTGGGGCATCTTTATGTGGTTTCGGTGTTAGGGAGATGTTGGCATCATGGAAGGATTTAGGGAATATTTCTTCCACTTCTATTTTTTAAAGAGTTTATCCAGGATTGGTGTTAATTTTTTTCAGAATGATTGATAGAATTCACTGTGACACCATCTGGTCCTGGGCTCTTTTTTGGGGGAAGTTTTTTATTATCAATTCATTGTTATTACTTCTAATTAGTCAGTTGAGTCAATCAATTTCTTATTTCATCAATGTAGGCTGCTTGTGTATTTCTAGAAATTTGTCCATTTTATCTACATTATCCATCTTGTTGGCAAAGAATTTTATAAACTATCTTCTTATGATACTCTCTATTTCTGTGAGATCAGTGTTGATATACCCTCCCTCATTTTTTATTTTATGTACTTGCATATTCTCTCTCTTTTTTCTTTGTTAGTATAGCTCAGGATTTGTCAATTTTATTATTCTTAACAAAGGACAAGCTTTTTTTTCTAGTGATTTTTTTAAATTTTCACTTTGATTTAGTTCTTCTCTAATTTTTGTTATTTCCATCTTTCTGCTTTCTTTGGGAATAGTTTGTTGCTTTTTTCCTAGTTCCTACAGGTGTTCAGTTAAGTCTTTGATTTTAACTCTTTCTCCATTTTTAATATACGCATTATGGCTATAAATTTCCCTCTCAGCACTGCTTATGCAGCACCCCTTGGTTTTGATATGTTGCATTCTCATTTTTATTCATTTCTAGGTAGTTACTCATTTCTTTTGCAATATCTTCCTTGACCCACTGATTGTCTATAGGTGTACTGTTAAATTCCATACCTTTGTGCCTATTCTGGTTCTCTCCCTTTACTGATTTTCAGCTTCATTCCATTGTGATCAGAGAAATTACTTTGTATAATTTCAATCTTTCTGAATTTGTTGAGAGTTGTTCTGTGACCTAGCATGTGGTCTATCCTGGAGAATGATCCATGTGTCCTCAAGATGAATGTATATCCTGCTGTATTTGTTTGTAAATTTCTGTATATGTCCTTCTACAATCTCTCACAGAGAAGCAAGAATCTCCTTAGTACATGGGTAGTGCTGAGTGAAGGAGGGCAAAAAATTGTTCCTGGCCATTATTACTGATGGTTGTACTTATGAACCTTTTCTAGTGAAAATGAAACAGCATAGTACTATATATTGCTTAAGAGTTACCTCCTGAAAACCTCCTTGTTGGTCAAATTTAGCTTCTCTTTAAGCCAAACTCAGCAAAAAAACACACTACCACCCCCCCTAGCATGGAACATGACTCCAGGGGATAAGTTTCTTTGGCACCAAGGAATTATTACCAAGTACTGACTAGCAAGGAATCCGGAAAAAAAGCTTTACCAAAAGGGGGAAATATTAAATACAAATGATTTTTTTATGTTTAAGCGATGCCAAATTTATTCAGGAGTTTATTCCAGAGGTTGCACTTATGCATTTCTCAGCAGGATCTCATTGACTGCCACAGTAAACAGTGCCTCAAACAGCAGAGCTACTGAGGGCTCTAGAGACATCTGGACACTACAGGCAGGTCAGACAATCTGAGGTAAACATATATATTTATAGGTAAACATATATATAAACATAAATTTATACAAAAAGAACTGTGAAGGGACTTAGGATCTCATAATATACAATAAAGTAAAATAAATATAAAACTTGGCATAATGTTAGAATTGAGCAGATAAGGAGTTATAAGAATTACAAAGAACATGTAGCAACATCAAATAAGAAATTCTTGCATTATTAGTGTTACTTTAAATATAAATGGATGAAATTCTCATGTCAAAATGGAGGTAAAGGCAGAATGGACTAGAAAGCATGACACAAACATATGCTGTTTACAAGTAACTCACCATAAATTCAAAGATACAAATAGGCTGAAGGTTAAAGAAAGGGAAAAAAAATGTCATGCTAATACCAACCAAAAGAGAGTTTGAGTAGCTATCAGATTAAAAGACTTTAAGTCAAAAAATGTTTGTAGTGGGAAAAGAAATTTCATATGTACAAATAAGGATGTCAATTCCACATGAATACATAAAATTTATAAATATATATGCACAGATTGGCAGAACCCCAAAGTATATGTAGCAAATATTGACATATTTTAAGATAGAAATAGATGATTCCATATTAATCTGGGAGAATTCAATATACCACATTGAATAATGCAATGAACATCTAGGGAGAACATAATATGAAAGAACAAGATTTGAACTTCATTATAAACCAATTGGGCCCAAAGGATATATATGAAACACTTTAACTAACAAGAGTAGAATACACATACTTCTCTAGTGTATACAGATCTTTCACCAGGATGAACCATATATTAGATCACAAAACAAATGTCAGTAATTTTTAAAAGTTTGAAAATTACGTAATATATTTTCTCCAATCACAATGAAATGAAACTGGAAATCAATAAGTGAAGGAGAACTGAAAAAATCACGTTTGGAAATCCACGCATTATTAAACAAGCAATGCATCAATGAAGACATCACAAAGAAAATATGAAAATATCTTGAGGTGAATGTAAACAAAACAAAACATACCCAAAATTATGAGATTAAAAAAGGGTAGTGCTGGGAAATTTTTTCCACTCTTTATTTTATAATTATTATTTTTTTATTTTTAAAGAAGCTTTAGATTACATCAGTGTTACATAAAATATATAAGGGATTCCCATATGCTCCACTGCCTCCCTATCCCACACTTTCCCACATCAACAACATCCCTCATTAGTGTGGAACATATATTTAAGCATTGCTAATAACTACGTATTACAGATTACATTATACTTTACACTCTGTCCAGCAAAATTTTTTAGGTTGTGACAAAATATACAATGGCCTGCATCTGTCACTGCAATGTCATGCAAGACATCTCCAATGTCCCAAAAATGCCTCCATGTTACACCTATTCTTCCTTATCTCATCCCATCTCTGGTGGCCAATGCCTTTATATAAATGATAACAGTTCTTCCATTGCTAGATTAATAATAAATCTATAGTAGAAAATTGATAAGTCTATTTTAGTCCATTGTTCATTCCCCAATCTTGAGATTTGAGGATGGTGATGCCCACTCTGCTTATAATTGAGAGAGAACTTAGATCCCATGAGGCAGATAGATGGAATTATCTTGCTTGCAGTTTCAGACACTCTCTGTTCCTTGGGATGGGTGTTGTCCATCATCATCAAATTGTTAGCTGATCTGGGTGAGTCCAATGAACTGGAGAGTAGATGCTGCATCTCTGCTGAATTTCATGGCTGCCCTGGCACATGGACAGATCAAAGGTTTAAGTCTCTGGGACATATATTTTTCAAGTATAGTGCTAATTATACATTCAATTAAAGTGGTCAGAAAAGCCAGGTGTAGAGTATTTATTAATGAGTCTAACTCTGTCATCCTGGGAATCATCAATTCCAAAATGAAGCCCTCTGACAGGGTGCCAAACTCCTGAGCTGTCTACCCTGCTTATAGTTGCTGTATGTCTCTAGACTCCTCAAGAGTCCCACTATTTGAAGCACTGTTTACTGTGGCAGTCAATGAGATCTTGCTTTGACTTGCATAAGCATAACCTCTACAATGACCTCCCAACTCACTTTGAAATCTCTTAGCCATAAAAACTCATTTGTATTTACCGTTTCTTTCTTTTGGTCAAGGTTTTTTTCCAGATGTATTGCTAGTTGGCACTTGTTAAGAATTACTCAGTGCCAGGGAAACTCATCCCTGGGAGTCATGTCCCATGCCAGGTGGAAGGTAGTGCTGAGTTTGGCTTAGAGAGAGGCCACATTTGAGCAACAAGGAAGCTTTCAGGAGTAACTCTTAGGCAGTATATAATTCTTGTTTCAATTTCACAAGGAAACGTTTATAAGTACAATCATCAATATCAAGGGCCTGGCATAATGGTCTGTATTCCTTCACTAGGCACTGTCTTGGCACTCATGGGATTCTTGCTGGCCTATTGGAGAATGTAGCTGAACTCCCCAGGATGGGAATTCAATAATCTTGTGGTTAATGTCTAGATATCCACCCACTGAGAAAATGCCCCAAGAACACTTCAATGTATTCATATTCCTTAGAGGCATGCCCCAGGTGAACACCTTCCCATACATCCCCCATCACTGTCACCCTGCATTTTATCTTCAAAGAAGCTGGAGGATACAGAAAAGTCACATTGAGAATATAGGGGATTTGCATATAGCCAATGCCTTCCTTCTTTCCCCCTTTCCCCTATTAATAATATTTTACATGTTAACGGTATATTTGATGTGCAAATATTGAAGCATTCTACTAACCAAGGTCAATGGTTTACATTGTGGTTTACATTTTGGATCATATGCTTTTAGAGGTTTTGATTAAATTTGAAGTGGCCTGTAACCGTTACTGCAAGATCATGCTGAAAAATTCTAATGCTCCAAAAATGCCCTATGTTACGTATATGTATTCTTTCCTCCGCATCCCCTCAGAACCTATGGTAACCACTAAGCTTCAATTTTTGAAGAATAAGATTCATAGTTACTAGCAATAATATTGAATGTTTGATATATTGGACTGCTTAATTTTATTGGATACTGCCTATGTTCCTGAGGAATTCTTGTCCCTCTATTTGAGAACAAAAGTAGTACTCCTCAGGATGAGAGTTTGATATTTTCTTGTGGTTCTCCACCCACTGATTTAACACCCTATGACAACATGAGCATTTACATATTCTACAGAAGCCTGTCTCAGGTGCACCCTGTCCCACATAACCCCCACATCCAACACCCTACACGAGTCACCCTCCCCTGCCATATTTGCCAAAAGAACATTTCCAACATTGTAGTTTTAACCACTGACCTGCACATGCCCAGAGTTCACCTGCTCCTTCCTCTGACCCTCCCTCCAGTTCCATGGATATTTCAACCCAATCTCCCCACCCTACTCCCCCTCACAGACCAGCACCCCTGAACTGTAAGTGCTTACATCAAAAGAGAAAAAAATAGCTCACATCACAAACTTAATCTTACAAATTGAGGATCTAGAAAAAGAACAAATTAAATCAAAATTAAGACGATGGGGTGAAAGAGTAAGATTATCCTGGAGAATAATAAAATAATTACAAAAAAAGAAGAAACAGAGAAAGAATCAAAAACAAATGTTTTCTTTGAAATATCAATAAAATTATTAAACTTTTAGATAGACTGAGAAACAAGAGTGAAGACAAAAATAATGAAATTAAAAATGACAGGAGAGCAAAGTACTATTGATCCCACAGAAATAAAAGGATTATAAAAAGATACAATGAACAAGTATACACAAACAAATTAGACAACACAATGAATGGACAAATTCCTTGAAAACAAAAACTATCTACAAAGACTCAAGAAGAAATAGAGAATTTCATCAGAGTAATAACAAGTAAAGAGATTGATTCAGTTATCAAAAACCTCCCAAGAAAGAAAATCAAAATGTGGTGACATTACTGTAGAATGTTCATAAATATTCCAAGAATCATGAACACCAGTCCTGCTGAAACTTTTCCTAAATATTTAGAGAAGTGTGCACTCAATAGTTCATTCAATGAGACCAGCGTCACCTAATACCATAGCCAAATAAAGATATTACAAGAAAAGAAAATTACAGACCAGTGACCTTTATGAATATAGATGTAAATATCTTCAACAACATTTTAGCAAAATGAACCCAATAGCACAATATAAATATTACACAACATAATTATGAAGTATTTACCCCAAGTATGTAAGGAGGTTTCAAAATAAGAAAATCAATTAACGTAATAGAACACATTAATAGAACAAAGGACAAAAATCTCATGATCATCACAAATGATGCCAGAAAGGAATTTGACAATTCCAGTACAATTTCATGATAAAAAAATATTACAAAACTAGGACTATAAGGAAATTTCCCTAACATGATATAGGTCACTTATGCAAAACTTACAGTTACAGTGATAATCAATGATGAAAGACAATAAACAGTACCTCAAAGATCAGGGAAAAGACAAGCATACCCAGTGTCACAAATTTTAATCAATAATATACTTGAAAATCTGGCCAGAGCAAGTAATCAAGAAAAAGAAATAAAACTCATAAATACTGGAAAGGTTGAATTAAAACTTTCCCTATTTAAAGATGATGTCATCTTCTATATATAACACCCAGATAAAAACACAACAGAGCTCCTAGAGTTACTATACAAATTCAGCAAAATGGTTGCATACACGAACAGCAAGCAAATATCAGTAGTGTTTCTATACACAAATAATGAACTATCTGAAGAGGAAATAAATTTTAAAAATTCATTTTCATTAGGAACTAAAATATAAAACACTAAGGAATAAATTTAACAAAGGATGTAAAGGACATATACAGAAAAGTATAAAACATTGTTAATTGAAATAAAAGAAGACCTAAATAAGTGGAAGTACCTTTCATTTTCATGGATTGGAAGACTAAATATTTTTACATAAATTCTAACCAAAGTGATTTACAGATTCAATGTAATGTCAATCAAAATCCAATAGTTTTATTTAGTGAAGTCGAAAAATCCAATAATCAAATACATGTGGATGCATAAGGAGCCCTGAAGAATCACCATCTTGAAAAAGAAGAATGAAATTGGAAAACTCATATTTCTTGAATTGAAAACTTATTATAAAACTGCAGTGTTCAAAATAAGATGAGTTTGGCACAAGGGCAGGCATATACATAAATGGAATTGAATTGAGAGTTCAGAAATAAATCCTCACATCCATGGCCAATTGAATTTTTTTAAATTATTATTTTTCAGAGTTCCTGAAAGAAGGAAAAAAATGATTCTGAGGAAACTAGATATCCATATTCAAAATGATGAAAGAGGACACCTAGTTCACACTATATATGAAAAATTAATACAAAATGAGTTAAAAAACTAAATATAAACACAAGGATGATAAAATTCCTGGAAGAAAACCCAAAGAAGCATCTTCAGAATCCTGTTTTTCACAATGATTTCTTAGACTTTACACTGAAAGTATGAACAACAAAAGAGAATAGAAAATGGAACTTCATCAAAATTAAAAATTTCTGTGCGTCAAGAAAGTAAAATGACAAACTGCTGACTGGGAGAAAGTATTTGGAAACTGTATATCAAACTAAGGTTTGCTTGTTTTTTTTGCAGATTGTGTGGTTTTCAGGTTTTATTTTCTTTATAAACTTATAAAGTTGGAAGTAATGAAGTGGGGGTTATGTTGGAAAACTAAGCAATAGAAATTAACATAAAAGTGATTGGTAAGTAGTGCTATAGCCTGGGGCCACATCCTCTCCTGTCTTGGGGCAAAAGAGTTCCAGGCTCTGCAGTTAGACTGCTTGCACTCTAATCTTGAGTGTGAACTGAATGTGATGTCAGGTTCACTATCTTCCTTTAGCTCTTCTTGGTTCATTCATTCATCAAATATTTATCGAGCACAATTTATGCATCAGGCATTGGGCTCCATAGACTCTCCTGTCTTCCTCTTTATTTATTTATTTATTTATTTATTTATTTATTTATTTATTTATTTCTCTCTCCCCTCCTTGTTGAATTTTTTTGTGCTTGCTGTCTGCTCTCTGTGTGTTCTGTGTCTGCTTGTCTTCTCTTTAGGTGGCAGTGGGAACCAATCCTGGGACCTTCTGGAGTGGGAGAGAGGTGCTCAATCTCTTGCTCCACCTCAGCTCCCTGGTCTGCTGCATCTTTTATGTTCTCTCCTCTGTGTCTCTCAAATTAGGGTTTAATAACAAGAATATATAACAAAACCTACAACTCAACAACAGAAAGAGTAACCACCCAATTTCTAAAATAGACAAGTCTTTAATAGATATTTCTTCATAGAAGATAGACAACACACCAAAAAGCATATGAAAAGATGCTCAATGTCATTATTAGGGAAAAGGAAATAAAAATCTCAGTGACCTAACATTTTATATCCACTACAAAATTACTACTGAAAACAGTAGGAAATTACAAATATTGAAGAGGATATGGAGAAAAAGGAACACCTATTCATTGTGGTGACAGTGTAAAAGTGTTCAGATCTTGTGGAAGACAGATGACTGTTTCCTCAGAATGTTAATTTTAGAATTACTGTATGACGCAGCAATCCATTATTAAGTATATATCCCAAATAATTGAAAGCAAGGACTCAAACAGATATTTTCAAACTGATGTTCATAGCAGCATTTTCATAATTGCCAAAATATGGAAACAACCCAACTATCAACTGATAAAATGGATGGACAAAATGTTTATGCACATACAATGAATTATTAGTTGCCAATGAAAAGTAAAGAACTGATAATTGCAACAACATGCATGAACCTTGAATCATGTTTCGTGGATATTTTATTATCTTTTGATATGAAATAATTAGAAGAAATAAATTTATAGAATGAGAAACTAGAATATGGGTCCCAGTATCCAGTGTTCATATAAGAATGGGGAGTTACTAGATAGATTGTAGAGTGTTTCTCTCTGGGGTGAAGGGAAAGTTCTGTTAATGAATGATGATGATAGTACCACAATATTGTGAAAGTAACAACACTGAGTTTTATATATGAATGTGTTATAAATGGAAAATTCTTATAAGAATAAATATTAAAGAAAAACAGCATAGAACTGCATAACACAAACAGGGATCCCCAATATAAACTTTGGAAAATGGTAACATTATAATTACAATATTATTTTATCAGATATAACAATGCAAGTATTAACAATAGGGGAAGTACATGATGACACTGTATATTTTGCATGATTTTTCTGTAAACCTATATATTCTTTAATAGAAAAAATGAGGACAAATTTTAAAAGAGACTGCTGATACAACAAATAATGTGGATCAAACCCAAAAATATTAAATTCAGATTTGAAAATTATTTTAGCAAGAGAGTGACAGTTGTATGATATAGTTAATAAAAGGGTTTAAGGCAGGAAAAATAATCTATTTAAAAATAAATTAATTGGTAAATAGATTATTACTTTTTGATTCTTAAGTGGGCAAATTGAGGATTTATTAGGAATGGCAAGGTAAATCTATAGGAATGATGGTAATATACCATATTATAATAGAGGTTGGGTGACAGATGTGTTTGTTTTAAAAATCATTGGATAATATAAATATAACATTCACGCAAATAATTAATTGTAATGCTGCCTGCAACAAAAAGGATTTGCATTAATGATTATCATTAATTATATTCTTCCTGATGTGCTTAGTAGTGAACAGTACTGCTGTTTCAAACTTACTTAATACGAAATAAATTTAAATAAAACATGACATAAAATAAGTATGTTTTTATAGATGGATAGAAGGATAAATATAAATGACAAAACATTAAATAAATGAAGAGAAATACTTATAGGACAATATGAACAAATACAATGGATACAAAACTGTTCACATAATTCTTTCTTCTTTTAGTATATGATTAATTTTCTTAATGAAATCAAAGTTATACAAATTAAAATAAAGTAACACTTTTGAAGAAATAGAGTACGCTCACTCCAAATGTATGACAATTTTTAATTATTTTCAAAAATATGAGAGAAAATCTCATATGATTTCACATTCGAGTATTGAAATTAAGAATTCTTCATAACGAAACTCATAAGATGAATCCCAATTTCTAATAAAATGTAACTTTTCATACAATTTCCTTATTATCTTACAAGCAAAAGAGTAATAAATAATTTAAATAAAAAAAACTTAAGGTAAAAAAATCATACACTACTTAATAAACTATATAGCAAAGTTTTAAGTGTTGGAAAAATATGCATTGGCTAAATAAACACAAAGAACAGGTATAACAATGAGTATTTTATTTGAAATATACTTGTCAATATCACATATGTATTTTAATCATGATTGTAATTTAATCTAATAGCTCTAATTTTATATACATTGGAACTGACCTGTAATAAGTATGCATATCAGTTTTCCAATTTTAATTTTTTTATAATTTTTGGTATAACTCATTTAAAAAATATTATACTGCTATACAACAATAAAATTTAATTCATCCTTATTTTAATCCAATAATCATAAATGAATAAAGTCAACTACAAATACTTTATCCTTGATATATTTATTTATTATATCTATATATCTTTATCTATCATCCATATTTACCTAGTTATCCATTTATCTATTGCATTTAAAAGTGTGGGTATGTGAGTTTGAAAGTCTTTTGCATGAAGTGACAGAGTGTATGTGGTTGCATGTTTCAGTAATGGATCAATTTTATTTTTTTCTGGACTCTGAAAGGCTTTAAGAATGAATAGAAAAGTTTAATGGAAAAATTACTGAATATATGCTTAATATGTGGAAATAAAAAAATGTGGACAAAATTCTTGTCAAAAGAGAGAATGAAATGACCGTATACATGGATATGGAATGAAAGGTTAAATCTTTTAGAGGAAAACGTCTCATCTCTCCATTTTGCATAAAACATGAATTAAAAATCTGAAGAGCAGCAGACAATATCTTAAATAAAGGGAAAGTAAAAACTAAAAAGGAAGATTATTGCAATTTTCTGTTTGTGCGTTTGTTTTTGAGTGTTTATTAGCTATTCTCACTGGACATTTTTGGGATATTTAGATGATGTCTCCACCCTTACCCTCAAATCATTTTTGCCAGTTTAGAGTTTCCACAAATAACTTTGCTGAAAACATAAATTCATTATAATATTACAAATAACAGGAAACCCAAAATCACATCTTCACCCCTTATATAAGAAAATACTAGTTGGGGTCATTAAGTTTATGAACATATGCCCCAAAAAGAAAATCTATCTATACAACTGTACACACAAGTAAAAAATAATTTTCATATATATGAAGAGGCTGTAATTAAATACCCCAATTCAATAAACCCAGAAGAATGTGACAAGATTATATATATTTATACACACACACACAAATATATGTGTATAGTATGTATCTATGTGTATATATATACACACACACATACATATACACGTATATGAATGAAGAACAGGATACAATGATAAAAGAATAAGAGCACAAAAAAATCAAATTATATATATATGATTGAAATAAACCCAGTTGCAAGAGAGGAAATTATTGTAGAGAAAATTTACAGAAATAAAGAAATTAATTGGTAACCATTTGGAAAATAGACCACACATCAAAGGGAACTAATGTAGCAGTACCAAATATAGAAAGAATTGGAAAACAGAGAAAGTTAGGGAAGAATATATTAAAAACTAATTTTGCAAACGAGGATGGGAATCCTCCATTTCAAATGAGACATGGAGTATTAAAAGAAAAAATATAAAACTACACATTTAATATACTGTTTCTGAGGACAAAAAAATAAAGCAAAGATCCTACAGAGAAAATCTTAAACAGGAATACATGAAACTTATTGGAGGACCAACGGAGTAAAAAATATCACATATTAGACTCTTCAATGCCCACTTGCACTTTCTTAGGATACTAATGAATTAATAGTGAGAGAGCATGGTTGTTATACCTAAGGTATATAATGTCAACATTCTACTTAGTAAAATTAGCAAAGGAAGAGTGGAAGTTATAGGAGAAAGATTGTCAGAAAAATGGATTTTGGTATAATAGATAACTATAAGTTCAAGAAACATGGTAATTCAATAGTAAATTAACATGCATGCAAAATCCTACAAAACTATAAGAGTGATATAAAAAGAAATATTGCATTTGTATCAAGTAATCATTCCCTCAGATGTCTACATGGATTAATATTAGAATATTAAATATCGTAATCCATGACAAAGATTGAAGGAGAAATATTATTTTAAGATCATTACCACGGAGGCAGAAAATATTTCCTTTACAATAAAATTTTCACTCAGGATGAAAAATTTTTCACAAACATAAGAACTGAAAAATCTTTTCTATGAGGCAAAGTAACACTAAAATAGCAATTTTCCTAAGCCAAACATCACAGATTTAAAATGTGGATGCTGGAAGCTTCTGTTGTTGGGGAACCAGACAGATAAGACAACTTACATCACCTTTATGAAGCAACATTGTGAGGCAAGAAAAGGAAAATGATATGTACCAGAATTTTAAAAGAGGAAAATTCATTGCCATTAGCAGCAAATAAAATTGATAATAGGGAAGATTATAAAAATCTACACAAATAATATGAAAATATTGTTGAAATCGGGTTTGAGAAGGAAATTAGTTGCATAAATACAATAAAGAAATATTAAACACATATTAACTAGCAAAAGAGAAAGAAAATGAAACTTTAAAAGAAACAGACAATAGTATGATTTAATATGTATAAATGTAAGTGGGTGCAGCTATGTAGAATAAATATATCATTGCTTGTCGAGAAAATTAAAAATTGTTGCAAGGTTTTAAAAGTTAAATTAATGGAGAGATAGTTTACATTTATAGATTTGTTTGAAGACTCAGTAGTATAAAAATGCCAATTAAATATTTAATTAAATATAACCCATGTAAAATTTCAGCATATTTTTTGTAGAAATTAACAGGTTGGCCCTAATATTCATATAAAACACAAATAACATAAACACATCTTAG
>JAQZBX010035483.1:0-17356 GCA_029593785.1 Cabassous unicinctus
CTTCCCAGTTGGGAGGTTTTTTGATTACTGATTCAATCTCTTTTTGTTATAGTTTGTTCCAAGTTTCTATTCTTGAGTCAGTCTGGG
Source organism: Cabassous unicinctus (assembly GCA_029593785.1). Lineage (NCBI taxonomy): Eukaryota > Metazoa > Chordata > Mammalia > Cingulata > Chlamyphoridae > Cabassous > Cabassous unicinctus. Next base: position 88 of record JAQZBX010035483.1, read on the forward strand.
TGGTATGTGTTAATAGGAATTGTCCATTCATCTACGTTATCTAATTTCTTGACATAAATTGTTCATATTATTCTACTATAATCCCTTTTCTTTCTGTAATGTCTGTAGTAATTTCCCCATCCTCATTTCTGATTTTATTAAGTTGAGTCTTCTTTTTTCTTGGTCATCTAGCTAAAGATTTGTCAATTCTGCCAATCTTTTCAAAGAACCAACTTTCAGTGTCACTGATTCTCTTCATTGTTTTCTTATTCTCTATTTCATTCCTTTGTTCTAATTTTAATTCTTTCCTTCTGTTATGGGTTGAATTTTGTCCTCCAAAAAGATATGCTGAATTCTTAATCCCCAGTACCTCAGAATATGGCAATACTTTGAAATGGGGATATTGCTGTGGAATTAGTTACAATGAGGTCATACTGGAGTAGGGCAGACTCCTAACGCAGTATGATGGGTCTCCTTATAAGAAGAGAATAGACAGGCAAGATGCAAGAGAAAAGATGGGCATATGAATACAGAGGCAGAAACTGGAGTTGTTCTGACATAAACCCACAAAGAAAGCCTGGGGCTACCAGAAGCCAGAAGATAGGCCCTGAACAGATTCTTCCCTAGAGACTTAAGAGTGAGTATGGTCCTGGCAATACATTGATTTCAAACTTTCAGTCTCCAGAACAGTGAGAGAATAAATGTTTTAAGCCACCCAGTTTGTGGTATTTTGTAATGGCAAATCTACAAAACTATTACACCTTCCTTTTGTTAGCTTTTGGGGTAACTTACTCTTCTTTAAAGTTAGGTTATTGATTTGGCATCTTCTTTTTTGTTAATGAAAGCATTTAAATTATAAATTTCTCCCTGAGTACTGGTTTTGCTGCATCCCATAGGCTTTGCTATGTTGTGTTTTCATTTTTTTAAAAAATATTCTTATTTCTCATGTAATTTCTCCTTTGATCTGTTGGTTTATTAAGAGTGTGTTATTGAATTTCCACATATTTGTGAATTTTCCAATTTTCCTTTTGTTACTGATTTCTAGAATCGTTTCATTTTTGTCAGAGAAAACACTTTGTATAATTTCAGGTTTTAAATTTATTGAAATTTTGTTTAGGATATTTGGCCTATCCTAGAAAATGTTCTATGTGTGCTTGTAGAAGAATATATATTCTGCTGTTCTTGGGTAGTGTTCTATATGTGTCTGTTAGGCCTATTTGGTTTATAGTGTTGTTCAAATCCTCTATTTCATTATTGATCTACTTTCTAGTTCTTCTATTGATTTTTAAAGTGGGATATTGAAGTCTTGAACTATTATTGTAGCGAGGTCTGACTCTCTCTCAATTCTGTCAATTTTTAAATTTTTTATTAGAGAAGTTGTAGGTTTACATAAAAATCATGCATAAAATACAGAGTTCCCATATACCACCCTATTATTAACACCTTGCATTAGTGTGGTATATTTGTTACAATTCATGAAAGAACATTTTTATAATTGCATTATTAACTCTAGCCCATCATTTACAATAGGTTTCAGTGTTTGTGTTGTACAGACCAATGCTTTTTTAAAAGTTTTTATTCTAGTAAGTCATTTTGATTCATATATTTTGGAGCTCTGTTGTTAGGTTTGTATGTTCATAATTGTTATATCTTCATGATGGATTGACCATTATGGATAATTCAAGATGTAATGAGGAAATTATAAAGTAGATTATCATTAAGACATATTGAATAATGTAAGGACAATGTTTCTAATGACAGTTTTGCAGATGATTCAGAAACATTCTTTCTGTGATTACATTTTAATCATTTTTATTTCTCAATACTCTAGGTCTCTATTCCTGCATAACAAATCACTCTGAAATTTAGTGCCTTAGAACAATAGAAATCATATATTTTGCTCACTAATCTTGCAATGTGGCTAGGACTTAACGGAAGCAGGATTTCTCAGCTCCACACGGCATCAGCAGGGATGATTCACCTGGAACTGGAAGACCAGCTTCCAAGAAGCAATCTCACACGAGTATCAAGATGTCAAGATATTACTGGCTATCATAATTTGCTATAGGGATGCCAATGCAATATACCAGAAATGGCTTGGCTTTTATAATGGGAACATTATTAGGGTAAAAGCTTACAGTTCTAAGGCTGTGAAAGTGTCTAAATCAAGGCATCATCAGAGACGCTTTCTCACCAAAGGTTGGCTGCTAGAGTCCTACCACGTGGTGAGGCAAGATGGCAGGTCTGCTGGTCTCTCTCTACTTTTTCCTGGAGCTCAGCTGTGGGTGATCAGGCATCTCTCCCTAGAACTCATCTCCTTGAGCCTCTCAGGGCTTTTTTGTCTTTCTGCAGCTATAGGTGAACTTGGAGCACTCTCTCTCTCACATGGCAGGATAAAGATGGCAGCAGCTCTCTTTTTTCTGTGTCCTTAGCTTATATAAGACCCAGCAAAGGAATGAAGACCCAATCTGGGTCATGCCTGACATAGTCTAATCAAAAGCCCTAAAGCGATCTAATCAAGTGATCTAATCAAAGGTCCCTTAACTGAATTTAATGCCATTAACAGGTCTCATACCCACAGGAATGGTTTAGTTTTAACAACATGATCTTTACTGGGATTCACAAATTTCAAACTGTCACACTGGCTGTCAGGTGGGAATACAACAAAGGCGATTGGATAGTGCCTCGGTTCTTCTTTATGTAGGCCTTTCCGCAGGGCTACTTGAGTTTTCTTACAGCATGGTGGTTGTCTTCTAAGAGTTATTGTTCAAATAAACAAGAAGTGAAGGCTGTCATTCTCTTACTATTGTGGCCACCAAACAGCTCAGCATCACTTTTACTGTAATTTGTTGGTCAAACAGTCAGAGAACTTTCTTAGATTTAAGAGGAGGGTATATAAACCCTTCTTCTCAATAAGAGGATCAGAAAATCTGTGGCTATCTTTAATCTATCACACTCAAATAGCAAAAGCATATTTTTGTATTTTTAGTTCTTTAAAAGCCTTCTAGAACAATTTAAGTCACAACTTTCTGAGTAATTATTTTTGTTGATGTAACTTTAAAGAAAAATATTAGAAAAATGATCATTGACAGTCAATGTATCCTTTAGACTATATCATAAGTATCATTTATCTTAATTAAAGTGAGTAGGAGTACAGATGACTTGGTTTAGAATCCCAGTCACCATCATTCATTAGCTGAATGAACTCTTTAGGCTTCAGTTTCCTCATCTGAAAAATGATTATGCTAATATCAATGTCATATTGTAGAAATTAGCTGATATATGTAAAGCATCTGGCAAAGTGACTAACTCATAGTAAGTACTAAAACATGTTAATTGGGTTATCCAATACCTACCTCATGGAATTGTCATAAAGACAGTGTGTATAGAAACACTTATCTCAGGGACTGGCACTGGGGAAGCATTTATGCTAGCATTTATTGCTAAGTCTTAACTAGCATTCCATTCAAGAATGAGTTCTCTGGCCAATAGATGAAGTCACTATCAAACATGAATAAACATACAATCAAAGAAATAACCATGAAAGAGTCAGTAGAAGTAACAACAGATATAGAGCTCAATGACTTCAGCAATTAGTTATTCAATGTGAGAGCCTTGTATGATGATATTCCTGTTTGTTTTGTAAATTCACAAATTTTATTATATATTTATTGTTTTTATATGTTTATGTATGAATTATCTACTTCAAAAATTTTATTTAAGAAAGTATTGAAATGGTCAAATTAATAAAAAATGATCAAGTCCAAAGAACAAGGCAAGCTTTAAAATATACCAAATAAGAAAAGTGGAAATATATATATAATTATTGAAATTTAAAATTTGACTTAAATTACTCAGAACTGAATAATAAAATTAACACAGTATTGCTAATCTTTCGGGATGCAGCTAGGGCTGTACAAAGGACACTAAATGCACAGCCTTGATAGTGCTTTCATGTTAATGTCAAGGACCTTATAGAAAAATAACCAGAACTCTGAGACCTGAAATGGTAAAATTTGGTTGGACAAACCCAAGAATCTTGAACACCCACATTCTCATAAGCACACTGGCCTCATGAACATCCTGTAAAAGACACTTGTTGCTAATACTTTTACATTCCTACAGTGGTTCTTGGAAGCTTGATCATGCCAATGACCTATAGTAAGTGAAATGCAGATGATAAAAATGGGAATGTCTGGCTAGATTTATTACATAAGAATCAATCACATGACCTTGTTCCCTGTGAAGACCCAGAGGACATTCCCTTCATTAAGGCAATAGTGAAGCTCTCAGATAAGATCAATGATAGATGTCCTCTGCAGGCCATTGTTGACAGTAGGAGAGGCTGCCATGGAATTGGTCTCTTTAGTATCAAAAGGGTTGATGGGATTCAGAAATGGAAGAAACCACACGGAAGCACTTAATTGTTAGAAGCAAGATGGGAATAATTTCTCTTCTGGGTAACAAACCTGAGTTGGCAAACAGAGTGCCTTGATCTACAGAAATTTATGGTGGTGCCTAACAAATAATGGTATGTTAAAATGTACTGTCGATGAAAAGTTAACTGGAGTGCTACTTGACTTGTCAAGAAAGAGAGAATGAGAGAGAAAAAGAGAGAGAAGTGATGAAATCAGCCGTTGAAAAGGAAAACCATAACCCTTCACCCCTTTCTATATCTAAATCAGTTTTTAGAACCAGAGCTCTTGAGAAAGGACCTGCAACAACTCCACAAGTATATATGATAAATATTCCTTCAATATTTTTTCAAGTGGGTGTTCGGCCATTTTATCAGTTAACTATGTATTTAGAAAAGAGAATACCAGATTTTTTAGGACTTTTGGATAAGGCATTTAAGGCAATGTTGATACCAAATACCTGAAATGCTATTATGGCCCTCAAGTTAGAGTGAGGCTTTTACACAATTTATGCAGTTTCTGGACCAATCTGTCTCATAGAGTCCAGTAGATCCACTGCGTGGTTTTTATTCCCCAGTCTTTGAGTGTATTATTAGGATGAATACATTTATTATCTTGCTGAACACTCACATTGAGTCTCTGACCTATAGAAAAAGAACTATGGTGATAGAAAGAGCCAAGTGGACAAGGGGAAACTCTAGACACAATAGATAAGAAGCAATATACCATTGCAGGAATTATCATCAACATTAAAGATTAAAGGAATTGTGGGTGTTCCCTATCCTATCCCCTTCAACTCACCTATCTGGCATAAAAGAGCAGATTATAATCAACCAAAAACTTAATCAAGAGGTAGCCTCAGTTGGAGTGCTTTGCCATATGTGGTATTGTTACTGGAAGAGATCAGGATAAACAAACTGGAGAGAGGACTGAGAGTCACAGAGGCAGTGTTACCATGAAGCTAACAAGACTTGAGCTCCATGGCTCCTCCCTCACACAGGCACTGTTCAAGGCCTTGGAGGTCCCAGACAATGTGACTACTTGATCGTATGTTTCTATATTCATAATCTCATTTTTTTTTCTTAAATAGAGCTCCACAGTGTAAAAGCTTCAGTCCATACATAAAACTAATCTACTCCTGAAAATGGGCAAGTGATCCAGTACTTACCAATCTTATATAAGTAATTGATTAACCATTTCATTTCAGTTTTAATAATAATTCATTAAATAATATATAAAGTAAATTCCCCCTCCCACATCCAAAATTCCACTCTCTAGCACACTTTGTATGGAAACTGTTTTTCAAATACATATATTAATTTAAATTTTTAAAAATAAAATTTGTATCTATACTATTCTATTACCACATATCCCGGGCTTTGTTCCAGATGTTATGCCTCAACAAGGGAAGAAGATCATAATACATTGTGAAGTGAAAAAAACAGGTACAGAACATGTATGATATATTTCCTTTTGTGTTTATAGTTAAGGATTATATAAACTTCAAAAGACTATAAGACTATTCAAGCTGTTAATAGTAGCCATGTCTGAAAAGTGGAATTATTGGAAGTTTGGAGAGATTCCCTGTCTTTTATTTTTAAATATTTCCAATTTCAATTATTCCTGTCTTATGCCCCAAAGTATTTCTATTAAAAGTAAAATAAAAAGAAATTAATGAGAGGTAAGGAAGGAGCGATGGAAAGAGTGCAAACTAGCCTTAAGGTGTTTAGCAGAGGAGGAAATTAAAAGGACAAAATCCAAAGCAGCATGCCAGAAATTGTTGGCAAGTGTTGGCTACTTCCCAGAGTTAAGAAAGGCTCTGTAGCTATTGATTATTGGAGTATAACTAAGTATATAATGAAAATAACTTGATGTAATTCTTTTATCAGATCAAACTTTTTTTTGACAGATATTGCTGTTTTCGTCTATGCCATAAAATAGTATTTACTGATGAATTTGAATATATCGGATACCTTGTGGTAATAATGAACATGTTTCCCATTGTACTTTCTTGGATACCCCGGATAAATGATATGTATGCACATGAATTAAGACATGCTAACTACTTTTTTCTACAAATTTATATCCTTGAAGCCATAATTAAGGTAATGAAATATTTTTTGCATGTGAGCATGTTATATGTCTGAGAAATTACCTCTTTGTTTTTTAATACTACAGAAAATTTCTCCTTAACTTCTTAAAACAAATAAATTTTAATTGTTCATATTAATTCAGATTGAATCAATAGAAAATATGCATGCTTTAAGTATTGATTTTGTATTTGCAAAAATAAATTTTAAAATGAGTTTCAACATATTGGCAATGTTCCTATTAGCAATATTCATATTAGCAAAAGGTTGTTTGGTAAGAAAAACTCTATAAGTCTAAAATATACAAACCAAGAAAAATGAAAAATACTAATACTCATAAAAATTTGTGTTTCTTTTGGACCAAGAATTATTACTTAATTTTTCAGTCAGAGTAATCCCTTCTAATTTTCGAACAGTGCAATAAAGTGACCTGAAGGGCCTACAAAAAAAATGTTCATAATATCCTTAGATTATATAGATAAAAAAAATATATATATATATATATGCCAATAGACATATTTTATACTTGAAAAGCATTTCATAATTTGATTTTTTAACTGCAATAAAAAGGTAATTTTTTAAATAATGGAAATATATGACCAAAACTGATAACAGTATTGCATCATATGGACCAACAAGTTGAAATACAATAGTTTAATCAGAAAATTTAAATAATAAGGATTACATTGGATATTTAGACAAAATAAATGAATCTCATCTTTGCTGAAAAATTTAAATGCTAATGCAGAGCCATGATATTGGGGAAACAAATGAATTCAAATCAAATCATATTGTATTTGCATATATATTCAAAATTAGTTAGAAAGAAGTAGGAGGAAATAAAGCAATTAGGGCTAGAGTTAGTAAGAGGGTGAGGGAGAAGGTGCAGATTCCCCTGAAATCACTTAACACATATTACAGTGGAAAGAGCACTGAGCTCAGATTCAAAAGACCTTGGCTCTAGTTTTGGTTTTCTCTGACAATCTGTAAGTTGTTGACCAAGTTACTCAACCTTTCCAAACTTCAATTATCTCGTCTATAAAATGGCAGATGGACCTAAATGATCTATGTGGGTTCCTCTAGCTCCATTATTCTTTGTCCTTTGACAAGGGTGAGCTTAATACAATCAGCCTCGCTTAAGACACAAGATCCAGGCTACAGACATATTACCACACTGCCTAGCAGAGAGGTCCTCCCAACTGGGTAATTCCATTCTTGTCTCTCCCTTCTCGTTGACTCAAGATTCATCCTCACTGCCCAAATTGTAACCTTGCATTCACTTATCCTTTCATATGTTCTCCTTTCTATTTAATTCAGTTCTGCCCTTTTCTACTATACATTTTAAAATTTTCATTATGTTAATAACAATAATGATAAATGATCATTAATCATGTATCAGTCGTTTGGATTACAGCATTTCAAATCTTTAAATTAATCCGTAAGATAAATATTATACCATGCATTTTACAGATGAGGGACTCAAGTCTCTGATACATTGTGTAACTCGTCTAAGTTCACATAGCTAATGAATAGTAGAGTTGGGATCTGAATCCCCAAAGTCCCTGTTCTTTCCAATATACAAGTCTGTCTTAAAATCTCCTTCTTTGTATTTCCAATATTTTCCTAAAACACTTCTCATCCTGTTAGAGAAATCAGCTTCTTGAAACTTTCTCAGAAAAAGGCTGATCATTTTTCTGTGGGCCAGAAGATAGGCTTGACTGAGCTCCTAACCATTATCTGACAACTTCGCATTCAACAAACACTCCTTCCTTTGAAACTTACACAGTCTTTTTATTTTGTGCATTTTCTTGATATTCTAGTGACCTCCAGATAACTCCTTCATATTTCTGAACACTGAGCATCTGGATAAAGTCATATTCTTTATACGAATTCTTTCCAAGTTCCGAAGGGAATAACCCAACCAATACTTTGTTTTAGTAAGAAGGAAATGAGACACCTACTGAGGATTAAATGGTGACTTGGGAAGCACCTCACAAGACCAAGATCCACCACCCTGTTTCCAGATTCACACAATGAGTTTCCTTTTTTCAGCCTGGCCAAATATACACAAGCTCAAAGGAAATGGCTCTCTACCACTAAATACACAAGAGTCTGCTTATCAACAAGTATGGCAAGTTCTTAATTTATAAAGGGACATATGCTCTTCCTGGATCAAGAATATGTGTGTATCCTGCACTTCCTTAGAATCAGAATGAGGTGGGGGTAGGGGAATCAGGCTGCTAAGAAAAGACAAAATAATCAAAATTATAAATCAATATCTTAAGTATTATAATAGAGATATATACAGGGTACTTTAGGAAAAACAGAAGGGATTCTTTTCTCAGAATAGTAGGGTCAGAGAAGAAAAGTTTTCCAGGGAAGGAAATGCTTGAGATAAATCCTGAATAATGAATAATTGTCCAAGAAAAGAATGAGTATATGGCATTCTAGACAACAGCACAAGGGAAAGCTTGGATGCAACAATATGACATATGCAAGGAACATCATTCCCAATGGCTAGACCTTAGGGAAGGGTTACTTGGGAGTGGGGACTGGTGAAATTCTAAATTCATATGGATGGTATGGAAATGAGGCAAGCAACATAATTATAAAGGGCCTCAGGGCCATGCTGCCTCATCCACATCTATGACATCAAGTACCATTAATAATCTAATGATGCCTAGATTCATGTCTCCAGCTCAAATTTTATCCAGAGCCTCAGACCATCTAGATAACAGCTGACTGGATCTCTCTAATGAACACTGTGAAAGCATCCCAAACAACATGGACAAAACAAATTTACCTTCACTAAACATCTACCTCCTTCAGAATTCCACTGGAAACCCAATTTCTCAAGGTGGAATCCACAAAGATTTCTGACACTTCCCCACTCTCTTAGCTATAGGTGATTTTCAATGTTTTTTGAAATAAAGAAGGAATGAATGAATGAACTATCATAAAGTAGTATTTTGAATATTTTCTGCCTTGGAATAAATGCTTCAATATTTTAACAATTTTCATTTCAAATTAATGTAATCATTTACTAGTTTGAGTATATATTTTAACTTAACATGTCTAAACTCAAATCATTTTTAAGAAGAAGGAAAGATGTTATTACATTAACCATAAAAATATGTCACAATTCAAGAATATTTCTAAATTACTTGTTCCAGTATTATAAACTCAGGAGATTAATTTTTAGATGACTCAATAGCAAAATAAAATGAGAGAAAACATGGGGTATAGACATGGGATCTAAAATTTTCACATATCTTTCACTTTAATCTATAAAATGCACTCCTTCCATAATATTCATATTGTACTAGAAATTTCATATTCAAATAAAAACCTATCTCAACTATCTCTTTAGCTGGTGTTCAATTTACCCTGCATAGAATTATCAGAAAAACCTTCTCAGTTGTGGATTCATGGCAATGAAATCCTTTTTTCCAAAATTCAGATTAAGTTATCATATTAAAGCCTTAAAGTTTATGTGGATAACACAAGGAAAGGGAATTACATATTCTGAACTAGTCTTATGCCCAGAGCTAGGAGATTGGAAAGTGCTTTGATTTTCCTACTTCTTTTTGGGTTCCTTCTAAAATATTATCCTTTTCAGGCATTCTAAAAGAATGTTCTCTGAATCAACAAATACTTCGAGTCATCCTCCTTCACACTCTTTAGATGTATAGGGGGGAAAAAAACAAGTAAAAAGCAGAAACAGTTTTTCAACTTACAGTTATCTGAATAAAAAGACTTTCCTACTACTTGAACTGCTTTTAAAAAAATCCTAAGAGGGCTGTAATGTAGAATATGTTTATGGAGTGAAATATACATAAAGAGCTTCTGAATTGTACTTTGAACATGCCTGTGTTGATGAAGCCTCACATTAGCTCTCCACACAAATATATTTACTGAAATGCAGAAAAGAGTTTGTGCAAAATTGCCAAGGTAATTCTAACAAAATATATACTTTTGCTTGGATTATCAAATATTAAAGATGCCTTTTATTCAGTATCATCACAGAATGAAATTACACAAGTGAATTTAGTGAATAAAATATAACCTTTTAGTAAAGAAAACCTTAAATCTAGAACTGCTTTAATTTAAAAATCTTGCCAAAATGTATCACAAACAATCTTTTTCTTGAGTTATCTTAATCACTATTGTGGATCTCAATTATATACTACTGTAAAATGAAATATAACCCTCAGAACTATTATGCTCTTCAGATGTTTGTTTTAAACTAAAGGACCCTGGCAAACTGTGTTTTTATTTGAGTTTGTCTGCCTTTCCATTTCAGCTACTTAATACTGGTGTCATTATGTAAATCTCTTTCATTATATCTATACCTGTGCTATATACATAAACCTAAATCATTTATCCTGAGTGTTCCTCTCTTTTACTACAGGATAAAGCTGATGAACTTGTTTTGTCTGTTTAATTTTTATTTCCTCATGGTATTCCAGACAAGTAGAATCTGAAGGTAGATCAGAGAAAAATCTAACCGGTGATATTTCTGCTATTATGGAAAATGATGTGGTAAAAGCAAAAACAAACAGAATAAATGCAATTTCTTTTTAAATCAACAGCTAGGAGCAATGAGAAAGGATTATTTTTCGCATACCTGGAACCTGTTTGAGCTAGCAATTACAATAATTGGCATCACAGATTTAATACTTGTTGAGACACAGGTCATTAATCATGTTTTTGACTGGATGCAAACAGTAAACTTTATAAAAATTGTTCGATTTCTTCGTATACTACGCATTTTGAAGGTAAAGAACAATTTAATCATGCAATTTCAAGTTTCTCCTGACATGAAATATGGACTAAAATCAGTTTATTAGTTGTATGATCACCACTTTCTGTTAGGTTATATTTTAAATTTAGTTCCCTTTTGACAAATTAAGTTTTATCGCATTTTATATTAGGGATATCCAAATCATATTAGAAATTCATTTAGCACATGAGAGTATAGAAATACAACTTTTCCTTTGAATAGAGAGCAAATGAAAAATTTCATATTAATATAAATACAAATTAACCCCAAAGTAATATTTATTCTTATAGATGCCATGGGAATAAAAGATGGAAATCAAGAAAAGAAAAAAAAACGTGCCATCCATTTATAATGACAAAGCACATAGCATGCATTCACACAAATTAAGAAACAAAAAATAAATACACATGCAGTATTATATAAATTCATAGTATTATAGAATCATGGCATCAGAAATGACCTTTGATTATCTAATACGTCTTTCCTACAATGCAGAAAACCTTTATATAATAATTATGGTGGGTAGTTATTTATTTTCAGTATGATTATGTCAATGACATGGAACATACTCCTTCACAAGGCATGTGAAGCATAAATGGATACAGATATACTCTCCCTCTATCATTCTTTCTTTATTCATGCACAGGCAAGATAAACACATACATAAGCACACCCAGATATATGGTAGATATCAAACTAAATAAGACATAGTTCATCTATGGACAATGCTAACAGATTAGAATCTTTACATTTAAAGCTTTATTATATAAATTTAAAAAATACTTTTGTTACTAGGAGGTATATTCTGAGGAATCAACCAGGTCTAAAAGTATGCAACCAGTAGTATATGTGGTAGTATTATATGGGACTGTAAGTAATTCTGGTGTGCAATTTGACCCAAGGAAGGCAAGTCTGGTGTATTCCAATGACTAGTTAATTCTTCCTAATAGAAAGATATAAAGAATCTACCAGCCAATTTAGCTAAAGAAATTGTTATACCTCCTAAGAAAAGTATGTTTATATGTTCAGGAAATTTTAAATCTTAACTTATGTCCAATGACAGGACCTTGGAATATGAAGACAAATTAGATATGGTCTCTGTCCCCAAGATGCTTTCTTTAGAAGGGAAATAGCAAGTAATCCATATATTCAAATGTTATGTGGTAGGATAAATGCAAAGCAGTATTATACAGAATGCTGGGAAGGCTAGAAAAGACATCCTTTATTAGATGATACTTGAGCTGAATTTTGAAAGATGAATATAAGCTCTTTGGGGATTATTGGAGGTGGTTGGAAGGCAGAATATAGGGGGTTCTGGAGCATAGATCGAAACAAAGAACAGCCAGCTCTGCTGGAGATAGGGGGCTACTCAATGATCAAGGATAACCTGGAGACTTAAATCCTTCAGCAAATAAGTAGAGAGGATAAAAGTTAATTGCGGAGTTTAACAAAGTGTATAGGTGTGGCAGGTTCCAACCCCAATGACCCACCTAGTAGGAAGTTTAGTAGATTTAGTATGTAAAAGCTGCCATCTTTTATGGGCTTCTTCACTAAGATGTAAGCCCAGAAGATTAATCACATTGTTTTCTAAGAATTTAAACCAGTTGAAACATGGCATCCAGTTCTCTATAAAAGAAATAAGAAGAATAAAGTCAAACTTCACACGGTTGCTCAACATTATTAGATACAGGGAAATAGCTATAGTCATGAAGTTATAAACACACCATCAATAAAATAAATAAGAACCTTGACAGACGACTATAGTTACCCTTGAGAGTGATTTGCTTCTTATTATCTATTTTGGTTAGCCCTATAATCAACTAAAAATTGCAAGATTTGTACTAAATGGTAGTCCTTTTTTTTTCAGCTCGTAACACCAAAATTGCTGCAGATAATAGACAAAAGAATGAGTCATGAGCTGTCCTTCAGGTATGCTGTACTAAAAGGATATGTCCAAGGTGAAGGAGACATATTGACTATAATTGATCAGATTGCAAGTTCTAAACAGGTTAAACAGGTGAGGAAAACCATAAAAACTAAGAAAATGGGCAATTACCCCCACCCCTTTATTGGCCTCTCCCATCATGTTCTGTTCTTTCCTCTGTTTATGTAGAGTGGTCTTTGATCCCTGGCTTTCTAATTAATTTCTGTAAAAACAAACTAGTCTACTTTAAAATTACAAAAATGCCTCCTTAAAGAAATGTCTGTGCCATATTAGCAAGTTCCAAGGCTCTTAGAAGGCACCTTTCTGTCCTTGTGGAGGTTACCATGAAACCCATAGGCAGTGGTTGGCCCCCTCCCAATGCCAGCTCCATGGTCTGCTAGGCCACGCAAGATGCATTAAATAGAAACACTGGAGCTTGAAGAGTGATGGCAGCATTGGGCAGACAGAGTTTTCCTCATGTGCCCAAAGGTTCCTTCCACCTTTTTTTATTCCTGTTTTTCCCACAGTAAATAGAAAAGAAAGTAAAGACGAGTGATGTGGTAAATGGAAAAAGGAAACACTAATGAATCTGGAGGGAAACCTAGTCTAATTCCCTTATTATACAGGTGAGAAAAACAAGGGCAAGCAACGTTAAGTGACTGTGCCAAATGCCACATAGCAAGTAAGTGGCAACAACAGTTCCTGGGCCTAAATTCTAGGTTTTATTTTTATTTTCTAGACTGAGGCAGATTGACACCAGCATGAACCCACAAGTGGTTAGCTATGTAGAATCAAATATCTCCCTTTCATGGTAATTTAGAACAATTGAATGCTATATTTCTTGCGTCCAAATCTTTGTAGTTGAAAAACTTTATATTCTCCAAGTGGTAAAATGAACCAGTATCCTCCCTCTCTTCACCTCCAGTGACTTCAAAACTATTTTCCTGAATTCTGTTACCCTTCCTAATCACTCATATTTAGCTCAGGAATTTGAGGTTACACAGGGAAAACACACAAAAGGACTTGAATCTCTAAAATGTTATCCTGTTTTAGACCTCACTCTGCTTCACATTGCTGGCCAAACTTTCTACCTCACTAAAGGTTGAAAGCTGCTCCTGTGTCTCAAATTTGGAAACTCTCATAAAGCTGAACGGCAAAGTACCTACCATGCCTGTAGTTTTTAGAATCAGGATTATCCTACAGCAAGTTACTTTAAGGAAAATATGTGACTCACCTTCAGGTCTCTTAAAGTTGGCCTGAGTAATGTCACTTCTCACCCTCTCCATCACTCTTCCTATTGCAAAGCAACCTTTCATTGCACAAAATTAAATTCTATCCCCTGAAAAGCTCTCCACCATATTTTCCTTTAACGTTAAAATTTAGTTTACAAAATCCATCATTTGCAAATATAAAAATATTTTACAGCAGTCTGTCTTTCCAATAGGAATAACATTTCTTTTATTCTGTAGATGTTATTAAGGCGGATAGCAAGGAACACAGGACGTGCTATGAAAGAGCTAGGTAGGTACCCCTCACCCTGAAGATTCAGCATGGCTATCTCTTATCATCACTACTTCACAATTCAATGGTTTCAATGACAAAATTTACCTCTGAGGAAACCTACTTACTACTACTACTAAAATGGATAACCTCAACAAAGTGTTCTCACCTTCTAGTTTGGGTGGAAATAGTGTAATATTATCTCTCTATGCTTACTCTCTCTTCCTTATACCACAATTGAAGGCTTTTTAACTCCTGTTTAGAGAACACACACTAGAGGACACCTGTAGAATCTAAGTAGATAAACTATCTACTTAGTTTATCTACTTGGCAGATGTCTCTAGAGCAGAGAGTCAGGAGGGCACAGATGGAGAAGTCATCTGGATTCGCAGGCAGGGTGAGAGGGCAATGACTGGCTGAGTGAGAGGACTTGATCAGAAGCAATTTCTAAGCACACAGTCTGTAATAAAAACTGGAGTTGGAAAGTGGGTAATAAGCTCCAGACAGAGAATCCAGAATAGGTGCTCAGTATCCAGTGCAGGCAAATCAGTGTAACTGTTAATCCTGGGACTGGGAATTCCTGTCCTCCATGAGATTTGGCCAAGAAAATAGCAGGCAGAATTCTGGCACTACTGGTGAATAATGATTGATTGCAGCAGTCCTGTAAGGAAGAAAAGTATTTTCCTATTTCGATGGTTGTACTCCATAGGTTTAGAACAGAGAGATTAGTTTCATGTCTACATGAAATATTTAAAATATTGTCTTTGTTTCATCTAAAAATAATTTGTTATCTTCAGGCTACATAGAATATGATCACCCAGAAATTGCCATCACTATGAAAACAAAGGAGGAAATTAATGTCATGCTCAATATGGCTAGAGAAATTGTTAAGGTTTTCAGGTCAAAAGGAATTATTCATAAGGTTGAAGGTTCTGAAATTAATAAGGTAAGATATTTTTAAAAAGATATATTTGTATGATATGTGGTCATTCATGAGCTTCAAGCCTACTTTTGACCACTGTTATTCTAAGCATTGAATGCTGTACTGGAGGTCTTAGTTAGGTCAAGAAGGAAAGAAAAAATGTTGAAAGATGGAAATTTGGAGGAGGAAATTTAGAAAACTGGTATTATCTGTTTATTATTTAATTTAAAATTCTAAGGAATAAACTTAAAATCCATAGGATAATTAAAAGAGTTCAATAGGGTGTCCAGAAACAAAACCAATAATTAAAATTCTAGTGAAAAATAAGAAAATGTAGAAAAATATTATTTTCACAATAGCAATTAAAAATTCTAAATCATTAAATATACACTTGACACAAAATATTCAATACCCATGGAGTGTTTTTCATCTTAAAATCTGTACTGAATACATGAATGCATGTTTTTGTTGAGAAGGAGTCAACAAACTTTTCCTCTAAAGGGCCAGATAGTACATCTTTTATGCTATGTATACTATATGGTCCCTGCCACAACTACTCAATTCTGCCATTGTTATCACCAGAACAGTGATAGGCAATATGTACATGAACAGGTGTGGCTGTGCTCCAATAAAACTGTTTACAAATATAGATGTCAAGCAGGTTTTGGTCCATGGGTAGTAGGTTGCAATCTATGCTGAAGAGAATTGCTATTATGAAGATGTGAATTACCCATAAAGTAATCAGTTAATTTAGTCAACCTTAATCAAAATTCAAACCAAGTTTTTAGGGATCTTAACAAGTAGATTTTACTTGCACAATATTAATTGCTCAGAAATTAGAAGCAAGCAGGGAGGAAGTGTTTACCCTACAAGACAGTAAGACATGCTATAAATCTATAATAATCAAACAGTGTGGAATTAGAATAGAATAAGAAAAATAAATCCATGGAATAGACTTGAGTCCAGAGAACACAGCCTTAAATATACATAATGATGTGGTATGTAATACTAAGAAGTGACATTGCAAATTAGAGGGAAAAATGATAGTTTATTCAGTAAATAATGCTGAGGCTTTCAAAATTCATATGGAAATACTAACATTAGATCCATACTTGACACCATATAGGAAAAAAAAAAAAAACCTTCCAGAAGCAATGAAGATTTAAACATAAAAAACTATATGAGTGATAATAAAATGGAGAGAATATATTCTTGAAGTGGAAAAAGCTTTGTCAAACTAGTTGCAAAATCCAGACTACCTAAGTGAAAAGATTATTAATACTGCATACAATTTTTTTTAAAAGATTTATTTATTCATTCATTTATCCCCCCCTTGCTGCTTGTGTTTGCTGTGTCCATTTTGCTGTGTGTTTTTTCTGTGTCTGCTTATCTACCCCTTGCTGTGAGGTCTTGCTGCATCAGCCCACCGCACTGTGTGGGCCGGCCTGCCCTCACAAGGAGGCCCCGGGAAGCGAACCCGGGGCCTCCCATATGGTAAACGGGAGCTCTATCGATTGAGCCACACCCGCTTCCCACTGCATACAATTTTAACCTTTATATGTTAAAATGTATTTGAAATATATATTTAAAATATATTTAAAAAATCAAGGCACAATTTGGAAGATAATATTTGTAACAAAAATTACATGCAAAGTA
>JAQZBX010035484.1:0-24555 GCA_029593785.1 Cabassous unicinctus
CTAAAGAGACTTTCTATGATGCCTTAGAAGTAAATGATGAAGCTCTTGTTGGACACTGGAGGAAAGGTGATCCATGTTTTAAAGTTGCAGAGAACTTAGCAAGATTAACTCCTGGTATTATATGGAAGACAGAATTTGAAAATGGCTAACCAGAGCATTTAGTTGAAGAGCTATCCAAGATAAACTCGGAGAATGTGGCTTGGCTTCTCCATGCAGCTTATAGCAAAATACTAGATGAGTGAAATACACTAAGGACTGAACTTTTGGGCACAAAGAAAACAGAAACTGGTTCTGGAACTTCCAAGTTTCTGGAAATCAAATTCTCTGATGAAAAGCCGTATTTGAAAACTTTACTAAACTTAGAACCCATAATTCAGAATTGAAGATGCAGTTATATCAGAAAGACTTGTGGAAATCTTATTGTCTGATGGCATGGACCCCTGCTTCCTGCATGCTAAACCAACAAAGTTGTTGAGAGAGCTGTATGAACAAAACCACTGTCAGCTTGGCAAAAGAGGACATGGAAAGGAGTGATTGAAGGAGAATCAGCTTTAAGAAGAAAACCCTGGAAGCAGAGATCTGGACTTAAGACATCTCCTTGGCCAAGAGAGGAGCCCCACCCATGTGTACAGAGAGGGTGAGTTTGTCCCTGCAGTTGAAGATGGTGGATGTTCTTACCCGATGTTCTGAGAAAGTTTTGATGCCCCATGGTGCAGAGAGGGTGAGTATACCCCAGCATTTGAATTAGGTGGATGTCCCCACCCAATTTTCTGGGAGAGTTTTGTCATCCCAGGGTGTAGGGAGGGTGGAGCATATTCCTCAAAGATTAGGGCAGTTAAGATCAACACCCCATAGGTCTGAGAGGGGTATACCTGTCCCCCATGAATTAGAGAAGGCCAGGTGGTCAACCCATTGCTCTGAGAGGGTTGAACCTGTATGTCAAAGGTTAGGGGGAGTGTTGTCTTCATCTCATTGTACTAAGGGGGCTAAGACTCTAACCCAAAGATTGGGTGAGGTGTGGCAATCACCCCAACACTCTTGGAGGGTGAGGTCTGGAGCTTGGTTGACACCCAGATGCTTGATGAGGGTGGAACCAAGAAAGTCACCATTGGGCAAGCCTGTGGAAAGGGTGGGTCCCCATGTGGCCCCAAAGAGAAGAAACCATTGTCTTAAGAATCACTCAGACTTTGAAATCGAATGGAGGATGCCCTGCAGGTTTACTGAACTGTAAAGGATCCATGACTCATATTTAACATCCTAATTTCTCCTTATGATAATGAAAGTGTTTATCTTTTTTCTTTCCATTTGTGTATTGGAAGCAGTTAAATGGTTTTGTAAGTTTCAGAGGTCTACAGCAGATGCGATTTTGCCTGAAGACAAATGGTATTTCTTTAAATTGATTTTGATACGATTTTGTACTTGG
The DNA here is from genome assembly GCA_029593785.1 of Cabassous unicinctus. Lineage (NCBI taxonomy): Eukaryota > Metazoa > Chordata > Mammalia > Cingulata > Chlamyphoridae > Cabassous > Cabassous unicinctus. The sequence continues at coordinate 1,424 of JAQZBX010035484.1, forward strand.
ATTGTTACTGATTCAAGTGTTTTTAAAGTATTGTAATGTGTATTTGGAATCCAGAGGATGGAATGTGGCCATTGGGCAGTTTGATGTAATTATGAATTCCAAAAATATAATTGGATCATGCTTGTAAACTGATCTGTTAATCTGGGCATGATTAAGTTATGATGAGGGCGTTGAATGGGCCACGTCAGTAGGGAATGTAGCCCCACCCCTTGGTGGGTAGGGAATCGAATATAAAAGGCAAGGCAGAGAGCAGTTTTTAAAGAAGCAGTCTTTTGAGAAGCAGTTTTGATGTTGGAAAGAAGGCCCCAGGAGAAGAGAAGCAAGCCATTCCCTGATCATCTACAGCTGACCTTGTGGAGGAAACAGGAGCTAAGCCCAGAGAGAAATGCAGCCCTGGGAAGAGAGGAAACCAAAAAGCCTGAACCCTAGCAAACACTGGCTGCTGTCTTGCTCTACTAACACATGGCAATGGACTATGGTGTGAGAAAATACTTAACGCTTTATGGCCTGTTAACTGTGGGCTTCTACCCCAAATAAATACACTTTATAAAGACCAACCCATTTTTGGTATTTCACATTAACACCCCTTTGGCTGACTAATACAGATAGTCTAATGTGTCAAGCCCTCAGCATTGTTGTAAGTATCTATGAGTCTTTTGCTTCAAGGAGTGAAGCCTGGTAGTCACTAAGGGCTCCAAGGGAAGATGGAGGGAGGAATAGAAAAAATGGAAGAAGGAGTATTTAGGGAAAAATTGAAGTGTTCTACATGATCTTGCAATGATGGATACAGGCCATATTAAAATTCATCAAAAATATATAAAAGTGTAAGGAATAAAATGTAAACCATTGACCATGGTTAGTAACTAATTTTCAATATTTTGACATCAGTTGTAACAAATGTGCCATCCACATGTAAAAAGGTTATTAATATGGGAAGGGAGAAATGGGGAAGGATTTTGGGTATATGGGAGTCCCCTATATTCTCTATGTGACTTTACTGTGACCTAAAACTTCTTTGAATACAAATGAAAACAAAGTAAGACACTGGGAAAGAAATGGAGTTAACTGCCACTATACATTCAGGACAACAGATATTACAGGGATGTAAAACAAAACATCAATTTATTTTTTATTTTTCAATGTTTTTATTTTTTAAAATAATTTTCATTATTTTTTAATATCCCAATTTCCTTTTTTTACTTTATTTTAGCTTTAGTTTTCTAAGTTATTATATGCTTTATTTCTTATGTTTAAACCTATTATTATATCATTGTTCTATTAATTGTATTTAGCAATATTCTTGGCTTCATTTTTGAAGAGGTTTTGGATCACAGAATGGTTACAACTGTAACAGAGGTAGATCATTAGTGTGGGGTTTGAGTTATTGAGGATACATGGGAGGAATTTCACCTGGGCGTTCATATACGGTAAAGAAATGTGGTCAAATGTTCATGGAGAACTGCCACAATGGGTAGAGATTGACACAACAAATGAAGGAATATTGAATTCACATCCTGGTGAATTCTGCCACTTTCCCTAATGGAACAGCAACAATTCCCCAAGTACAGGTGCAATGACTAGTGAAGAAGGATGATCCATTGATGGAGCCTTGATATTGAAGACTATGTTTATAAGCCTTTGCTCTTGATACCATACTTAGTCTAGTATTGTAGGGTGCCTAAGAGTTACCTACCGGGAACCTCCTTGTTGTCCAAATGAGGCCTCTCTCTAAGCCAAACTCAGCATATAAATGCATTACATACCCCCAGTATGGAACATAACTCCCGGGGATGAGCCTTACTTGCATTGAGGGATTACTACCAAGCACCTGGTGGTGATGCAGCTGGAAAAAGACCTTGAATAAAACGGGGAAAATGTAAAGAGAAATGAGTTTGTATGGCTAAGAGACTACAAAATGAGTCAGGAGTTCTTCAGAGAGGTAATGTTTATGCATGTCTCAGCAGGATATCATACACTGCCAAAATAGATACTACCCCAAATAGTAGGGCTCCTGAGGGCTCTGGAGATACCCAGGTCCTATGGTAATGGTAGATAACTCTGGATTTTGGTGCCTTGCCACTGGGCCCTACTTTGGAATTTGTGCTCCCAAGTGTGACAGTGTTGGACTCAGATGTGACATCTCTACACAAGACTCTACAGTCCCTTTTATTTGAACCTATATTTGGTGCTGGAGTTTGTGGGTTTACATCGAGACTTGAATCTGTCAGCTGTCAATATGCCAGCCTGGCCCTGAACCTCAGCAGAATTGCAACACCTTCTCTCCAGTTCATTGAACTCACCCAGGACAACTAACAAGGAGGTGAGGCTGGGCAATCACCACACCAAGAAATTGAAAGAGTCTACAATTGCAAGCAAGAGAGTTTCATACAACAGTCTTATGGAATTGAAGCCTCCTCTCAATTAGAAGTGGAGTGGTCATTAAAATCCCAGATCCTCAGGATTGGGGAATAAAATATGGGCTAGAGTGGACTTACTGGTATTCTACTATAGACTTATTGTGATTCTAGCAATGGAAGAAATAATATCATGGATGTGGAGCCAGTGGCCTTTGAAGGTGCTAAAAGCAGGGAAAGGGAAAAAGAGGTGTACTATGTGGGCATTTCAGGACTTGGAATTGTCCTGAATGACATTGCAATGACAGATACAGGCCATTATATATCCTGCCATAACCTACAGAATTGAGTGGGAGAGAGTGTAAACTACAAGGTAAAGTATAATCCATGATTTATGGAAAACCTCCAAAATGTGTTCATCAATTGCCATGAATGTAACACACTAATGAAATAAATTCATAATGTAGGAAAAGTGGTAGGGAGTGGGGCATATGGGAATCCCTTATATTATTAATGTGGCATTTTATATAATCTAAGTATCTTTTTAAAAATAAAAAATATATTAAAAAATAACTAACACTGCTGATTTATACATGAAATTGTGACTGAAAGAGGTAGTCTGTGGATATAAATGTCAATTGAAAGGAAACTAAGAATAATCTAGGGAAAGTATACCATAGTGATTTCAGTGGTGGGTGAAGATTGTGGTTAATTATATAAATAAAAGATTCTTTTATTTTACAAAGAACGTGAAGATTGTAGTTTATAGTATAAATATAACAATCTTCTTTAAGAAATGTTAAGAATATGTTGATACATGGGAAAATTACAGTGAGTGTAACTTAGGGATGATAATTACCAAGGATATTGTAATATTTTTGCAGCAATGGCCAATAAGCTATTACATGAATTCTAAGGAATATCAATAAGGAGGTATAAGAGGGTATAGAGTTTTCCTCTTGGAGTAATGAAAATGTTCTAAAATTGACTAAGGTGATGACAACACAACTCTGTGATGAAAATGAGATCCACTGAGGGTACACATTGAATGGAGTGTACAAAACATGGGATTGTCTAACACAGGGAATCAAATCATGGAAGATGGACTGTGATTAACAGGAGAAATATGAGAATGTTCTCTTATGAATTATAACAAATATATAATACTAATATAATGTATTATTTATCAGGTGGCTTGGGGAAAAATACACCAAATACATGATATAGGCTAAAGGTACTAGTAATATTTTGACAATGCTATTCCATTGTTTGGTACAAAACTGTCATCACAATGCAAGGTGGTGTTGTTGAGATGATGTCTGGAAGCCTCTATGATGATGTTTGTTTTGCACATTCACAACTTCCATTACACTCTTTTTGTTTATGTACAGTCAAGCATGAATTATATGCGTCAATAAAATTTTATTTTTTAAAGGTAAGCTGTTATAAGAAACAAGGAAGAAAACTGTATATTAATAAATGGGCCAATCAACCAAGAATATAACAAACATAATAATTATGCATCTAACAAGGGTGCTTCAAAATACATGAGGCAACCACTGCCAAATCTATTTGTATAGGGAAAAAAAATCTATACAAATCTATAGAATAATATTTGGAGATTTCAATACACTGCTCACATCAATAGAGACAACAGCTCAACAGAAGTTCAATAAGGAAACAGAAATTTTTAATATTTAGGTCTAGTAAACTAGACCTAAGAAACATATATACAACAGTACACTCGAAAACAGCAGTATGTACATTCTCAGGTGCTTATGGATAATTCTTCAGGATAACCCACATGTTGGTCACAAAATTTCTCAATATAGTTTAAAAGATTGAAATTATATGAGGCACTTTATCTGATCATAATGGAATTAAGCTAGAAATCACTAACAAGTGGAGGACTAGAAATTGCACAGATTTATGGAGGATAAGCAATCACTAGGTCAGATAAGAAATTGCAAATGAAATCTATAAATATTTCTGAAAAAATTGAATGCAAATTCACAACATATTAAAACTTATTGGATGCAGCAAAGGCAGTGCTGAGAGGAAAATTTCTAGGCCTAAATGCCTTCATTATAAAGGATGAAAGAACTAAAATCAAAGACCTAACTTCACCCCTGGAGGAACTAGAAAAGGATAGCAAACTAATCCCAAAGCAAGAAGAAGGAAAGAAATAACAAAGATTATAGCAGATTTAAATGTAATGGAGAACAAAATCACAAATGAGCAAATCAACAAAAGGAAAAGGTGCTTTTTCTGAGACTAACATAATTAACAAACACTTAGCTTGATTAAAAAAGAAAAAAAGAGAATGTGCAAATAAATAAAACCAGAAAAAATGAGGGGGTCATTACTACTGACCCCAGAGAAATAAAAAGTTCGCTAAAGGATATGATGAACAACTCTACACTAAAAACTAGACAACTTATATGAAATGGACTATTTCCTAGAAACCTGCAAACAATTTACATGGAACCTAGAAGAAATAGAAGATTTAAATAAAAAAAAAAAAATCACATGTAAAGAGATTGAATCAGTCATCCAAATTTTTTCATCAAAGAAAAGTGTAGGACCAGACAGCTTCATAGATGAATTCTACCAATCATTCGGAGAAGAATTAATACCAATCCTGCACAAACTCCTCCAAAATAATGAAGAAGAGGTAACACTACCAAACATTCTATGGAGCCAACATCACACTAATACCAAAGCTGGATATAGATGCTCTGAGAATATAAAACTGCAGACCAATACCTCTAAAGAATATAGATGCAAAAGTCCTCAACAAAATAATTGCAAATCATATAAAAACACATTAAATTAATTATTTATACATCATGATCAGGTGGGTATTATTCCAAGTATGGAGGGCTGGTTCAACAAGACAAGACAAGTTAATATAATACACATTAATATATCAAAGGAGAAAAATCACAGGAGCATCTCAATTGATGCAAAAAAGGTGTTTGACAAAACCAACATTCTTTCTTAATAAAAATACCTTAAAAACAAGAAACAGAAGGAAACAATCTGAACTTTATAAAAGTCATATAGAAAAAACCCAGTTAACATTGTGCTCAAAGGTGAAAGAATGGATGCTTTCCCACTGAGATCAGGAAAGATTCCAGGATGCCTGCTCTCACCATTGTTATCCAGTATTGGGCCAGAAGATCTAGATAGAGCAACTAGGTAAGAGAAAGAAATAAAAAGCATCAAAATTAGAAAGGAAGAAGTAAAATTTTTGCTATTCACAGATGACATGATCCTACACTTAGAAAGTCCCAAAAAATCTAGAGAAAATTTACCAGAGCTAATAAAAGTCTTTGATAAATTGGTTGTGTAAAAAGTCAATATGGGGACATCTGGGATGATGGCTTGGAAGTAGATCAGGAGAGTTCAACTATCTCACAAAAAAACAATGGAGAAAGGGCAAAAACCTAAATGAGATAGCTGCTTAGGGAATCTGCAGAACAGAAAACTTTTGTGCATTACCCAGGAGGGAGCAGGACAGAGATACAAAGAGACTAAAGGAAAACTGTGAGTTACTAGACCCTGTGGCTAGAAATGGTACATATACCCCACCCTCAAGGCAAATAGTCTTGATAAAACAACTATCTCACTGCAGACAACTGAGTGGAAAAAACATTCTCTAGGAGGAAGAGTCTGGATGATGGTAGAGAGTGGTTTCTTTTCAGTGAGTTTGGCCAGCTGACTCCCTTTGAATCTCAAAAAATATTCCCCAACCAGCACTGAAGCAGCCTCAGGGATTGGAAAGGGATATCTGGTCAGGCAGGCTGTATAACCCAGCTGCCCTGGGAAAGAGGACCTAAGTCAGCAAGAGGATGGTGATTGTTGCCTAACCAGCCCTGATCTGGCTCATTGTTATAAACCTATCTCAATTGAGGGAACTGGGGCAGAAAAAAACAGATAAGCTTTTGAAAGACTTCTTAATGTGTTTAGTGCATGTAGCTCAGTGGAGGAACTGTTGCCTTACATATATGAGGTCCTGGTTTGATTCCTGGTACCCACTAAGAGAAAGGATTCAGAGAGTGATTACAGGGTTATCAGGCACCCAGAGAGGAACATATAGAGTGAAATTTTTTGTTGTTGTTAGTTTTAGTTTTTTTGACCTGTTATTTTTTTATCAGTTCTTTTTTCCTTTTTATTTTTTAATTTTAATCACTAAAACCAGGTACATTACCTGCAGAGGGCAGCCTGCAGGTTGATTATTTGATCAGAAAATGTAGCCTTTGGAGCACCCAAGGGGTCTAAGAGTGAAGGTTGATTCACTAGGCTGGCTTTTGTTGTTCTTGTTTTGTTTGTTTGTTGTCTTTCCCCCTTCTTTGTTTCCTTTTATCTTTTACTCAACTTTTCTACCTACATCATTTTTTTCTTTCCTTCTTTTTTCTATCTTCTGTCTTCTATTGACTTTCTTTCATTCCACCTCTTCTGAGAGCTGCGCTTGTTCTTTTTCTCTCCTTTTTCTATTATTTTTCCTTTTCTTCCTTCTCATTTTTCTGGTCTTTTAATTAATTCTATTTTTCTCTATTATATTCTAGTTTCATTTTTTCTATTTCACCTTTTTATTGTGATTCTTTTGTATTTTTTATGGTTTTTAAATAGTATTACATATTTGTTTTTTTAAAACTTGTATATTTCCTATTCTACCTTTTTATTATTAATAATATTATCTTTTTCTCTTCTTCACTATTTCATTTTCACTGCTCTTATTATTTTTTCAAGGGAACATAAACAACTGCAAGGATATAAAATAAGAGGAACCAAGTGTCAAAAAGGAACCTTAACACACCCACACAAAATAAGAAAATAAAATCATAGAGTAGAAAGAGAAACTAACTAAATGAATAAGACCATCAGGATAAATAGATGGTTAGACTCCAAGAAAAAATTACAAGCCATATTAAGAAACACAAAGGCATTGCCCAGCCTAACAAACAAATTAAAAAACAGGAGGACATGCATATTGTGAACAACTAATTAGGGATGTCCAAAAAAAATATCATGAATGTACTTAATGAAGTGAAGGTAAGATAAAGTATATTAAGAAAACACTGGATCTTCTATTCTATTACTCCCTTCCCCTCCCCTCAGGACCCACAGTCACCACCAAGCTTCACACCTTGAAAAATAAGACTCGCATTTCTTTGCAACAACATTGAGGTCTTGCCATACTGACCCATCCTCTCCTATTAGACACTGCTATGCTCTTGAGAGACTCCTGCCCCTCTATTTGAGAACATAGCAGGATCCCCAGGATGGGAGTCCAACACCTTCCCGCTCAGTATATGGGTATCCACACACTGATACAACATGCTATGACAAGATGAACACTCACTCCCCAGAAACCTGCCACAGGTGTGCCTTCTACAATATATCCCCCACATCCAACACCCTTAACCAGTAACACTCCCCTGCCATATTTCCCAAAAGGAAATTGCTAATGTTGTAGTTAGGGAGAAGGAAAAACAGATGTAATATGGGGGCATTTTCATGACTTGGGAATTGTCCTGAATGACATTGCAATGACAGATACGGGCCATTATATATCTTGCCATATCTTACAAAATTGTATAGGATAGAGTAAAAATTACAATGTAAACTATAACCAATGCTAAGTCGCAATGCTTCAAAGAGTGTTCAAGTATAAGAAATGTACCACACTACTGAAGGATGCTGTTAAAGTGGGAAAATTTGGGAGGGGTAGTGAGCAGAGCTGATGGGAATCTCCTATATTTCTTATGTTACATTCATGTCATCTAAGTATCTTTTAAAAAAATAAATTTAAAAAATAAGACACTAGGGGAACATACTGAAGAAATTATAAACATACATAAAATGATAATGGATTTGACAGTGATGAATGGCTCAATTCAAGAAATCAAAAATATGCTGGGAGCACATTATAGCAGATTTGAACAGGCAGATAGAATCAGTAATGTCAAAGACAGCACATCTGAAATCAGATAAATAGAACTATTTTAAAAATCCAGAACAGACTTGAGGATTTGAATGATAACAGTAAACACACAAATATACACATTATAGGCATCCCAGATGGAGAAGATAAGGGAAAACAGAGCAGAAGGAGTTTTGGGAAAATAATGGCTGAAAATTTCTGAAATCTTTTGAGGAAAATGGACGTACATGTCAAGAAAGCGCAGCCAACCCTAAACAGCATAAATTCTAACAGGTGTAAACCAAGATATATATTTATGAAATTGTACTATGCTCAAGGCAAAGAGAAAATACTGAAAGTAGCAAGGCAAAAGAGATTCATCACATATAAGAGAAGTTCAATCAGATTGAGTGCTATTATCTCATCTGAAACCATGGAGGCAAGAAGGCAGTGGTATGACATAGATAAGGTAATAAAAACAAGTAGAAATAAAGAAATAACAAAGATTAGAACAGAATTAAATGAAATTGAAAGAAAGACAGCACTAGAAAAAAATTAAGAAATCCAAAAACTGATTTTTGACAAGATTTATAAAATTGACAAACCATTAGCTAGGTAACAAAGAAAAAAAGAGAGAAGATGCAAATACATAAAATGAGAAATGAGGAAGGAGATATCACCATTGATCCCACAGAAATGAAGTGCAACACATAAAGGTACTTTGAAAAAAATTTGCCAACAAGATGGATAACTCAGATGAAATGGACAAATTTCTAGAAAAACACAAGCAGCCCTCATTTATGGAAGAAGAATTTGATAATCTCAACAGGCCAGTCACAAACAATGTGATTAAATTAGTCATCAAAAATATCCCAACTAAGAAAAGCCCAGGACCAGATGGCTTCACAGGTAAATTCCCAATCATTCTGGAAAGATTTAACACGAATGTTGCTTAAATGCTTCCAAAAGATAGAAGTGGAGGAAACATTGCCTAGCTCATTCTACAATGCCAAAATCACAAAAGGCTCAAAAAGACACCACAAGAAAGGAAAACTAAAGACCAATCTCTCTTATGAACCTGGATACTAAATTCCTTAACCAAATTCTTACTAATCGTATTCAACAACACATCAAACTAATTACACACTATGACCAAGTGGACTTTATCCGTGGTATGCAAGGATGTTTCAACACAAGAAAATTAATCAATATAATGCACCACTTAAAAGATCAACAGGAAGACATCACATGATCATCTCTATTGATGCAGGAAAAGGATTGGACAGAATACAGCACTTCAAAGACAGGAATACAAGGAAATTTCCTCAGTATGGTAAAGGGTATATCAAACACCCAGAGTTATCATCATATTCAATTGTAAAACCCTGAAAGATTTCTATTTAAAGTATGGAACAAGAAAATCATGCCCACTGTCATGGCTCTTATTTAACTTTGTTGTAGAAGTACTCACTTGAGTACTTAGACAAGAAAAAGATATAAAATGCTTTGGAATTGGAAAGGAAGAAGTAAAAATTTCACTATTTGCAGTGACTTAATCCTATACATAGAAAGTCCTGAGAAATCTTCAACAAAGCTTATAGAGCTGATAAATGAGTTCAGTAAAACAGCAGGATATAAGAACAACTAAAAAATCAATAGTATTTCTGTACACCAATAATGAGCAATCTGAGGTAGAAATAAAGAAAAAATTGCATTTATAATAGCAACTAAAAGAATCAAATACTTAGTACGAAACTTAACTAAAAATGCAAACACCTTGTATGCAGGCAACTATGCAACATTGTTAAAGGAAATCAAAGAAGAACTCAATAAATGGAATAATATTCCTTTTTCTTAAATGGGAAGGCTAAACATCATTAAGATGTCTGTCCTACACAAATTGATTTACAGATAAAACTCAAAACCAATAAAAATATCAATTTTTTTTTGCAGAATTAGAAAAGCTAATTATGAAATTTATTTGGAAGAGCAAGGGGCCCCAAATAGCCAAAGACATATTGACAAAGAAAAAAAATTGGAGCAATCACACTACTTGACTTAAAAACATACTATACAGATACAGTGGTCAAAACTGCATGGCATTGGCACAAGGATAGATGTAGTGATGAAATGGAACAGAGCTGAGAGTTCTGATATAGAACCTCACATTTACAGTCAACTTATATTCTACAAGGCCACCAAGCCCACTCAACTGGCAAAGAATTGCCTCTTCAACAAATGGTGCTTGTAGAGCTGGATATTCATTTCCAAAATAATGAGATAAGATAACATTCTTATGCCCTATAAAATAAATAATTCAGGATGGATCAAAGATCTAAATATAAAACCTAAGACCATAAACCTCCTAGCAGATAATATAGGGAAGCATCTATGAGAACTTGTAATAGGAAATGCTTTCATAAACTTTACACCCAAAGCAAGAGCAATGTAAGAAAAAATAGATAATGGACCTTCTCAAAAATAAAAATACTGCACTTAAAGAAGTTTGTCAAGAAATTGAAAAGGCAATTCAACACATCAAACTACACACTGTAATATATTAGAAAATATTTTGTAACAATCTATCTGATAATTGCCTAATATCTAGGTTATATAAAGAAGTTCTGGGAAGAAAATGTGGCTCAAGTGGTTGGGCATCTGTCTACAATATGGAAGAATGTGGGTTCAATCCCTGGGGCCTCCTGCTAAATATAAAAAGGTGAGCAGGTGAGCCAGGCCTGTGTGGGGAGACATAGGTCCAAAGAGATGCATGGTAAGCCATGCTTATGTGGCAAGCCACAGGCCTGTGCGAAAGCATGGTGAGTCACAGGCCCATGCAGATGGTTCACATGGTGAGGCAGGCCCGCAGAGCCATTCAGCAAGCTGATGAGGCAACAAAAGAGAGACGCAAGGGAAAGCTAAGGTGACATGTACCAGAAACCAGGAACTGAGGTAGTGTAAGTGACAGGGTACCTCTATCCCACATCAGAGGTCCCTAGGATCAAATCCTGGTGAAGCCTGGAGGAGAAAAATGAGAAGATATAGCAAGAAATGGACACAGAAGATCATCCAGCAAATGGACACAGACAGCAAGTGGGGGGGTGGGGTGGGGCAGAACTCATAGAATTGTACAACAAAAAGAAAAAAAATAAAGTCAATTAAAAAAATAGATGTTCTACATGTTGAAAACAAAAAGACAAACAACTTATTTAAAAATTGGGCTAGAGATTTGAATAGACACTTCTCCAATGAAGAAACAGAAATGGATAAAAAGCACACATGATGATGTTCAATATCACTAGTTATTAGGGAAATACAAATCAAAACTTCAAAGAGATATCATCTTGCACCCATTAGACTGGCAGCTATTAAAAAAAAACAGATGCACAAAAGTGTTGGAGAGGATGTTTAGGAAAGGGAACACTTAGATCCACTGTTGTTGGGAATGTAGAATGATGCAGGCACTTTGGAGGGCAGTTTGATTGTTTCTCTGGAAGCTAAATATAGAACTGCCATATGATCCATCAATCCCACTGATGGGTGTATACCCAGAAAAATTGAAAGCAGGGATGCAAACATATATATGCATACCAATGTTCATAGCAGCATTATTCACTGTTCTCAAAATCTGGAAGTAACCCAAATGTCCATCAACAGATGAATGGATAAGCAAACTGTGGTATATACATACAATGGACTATTACTTAGCTACAAAAAGGAATTTAGGATTAACACACAAGATAACATAGATGAATCTTGAAGACCTCTTGTTGAATGAAATGAGCCAGGCACTGAAGGACAAATATTATATTACCTGACTGATATGAATTAAGCAAAATTGAGCAGACTGAGAGAATTAGTCTGGAAGATAAGCTATCAGGAGACAGAAAGGAGTAGGGGTGGTGAGCTGATGCGCATTTGGTCAAAATTTATGATAAGGAGGAAGACTGTTTTTGGGTAGTGGATGGGCATGAGAGTGGTGTGATTGGGTTTGGTGGTGATGTTCTGTGAGGAAGAGATGGGTAGGGGGGCTGAGTTGGAATATCCATGGAAATGGGGGTTGGATTGGAGGAAGGAGAAGGTGAACTCTGTGGATTTGTAGGTCTGTGGTTAGAACTACAATGTTGGGAATGTTCTTTTTGCAAATATGGCAGGGGAGGGCTACTGGTATAGAGCGTCAGCTGTGGGGAGATATATGGGATAGGGCACACCTGGACCATCCTTATGTGGAATATGTAAGTGTTCATCTTGTCATAGTGTGTTTTCTCAGAGGGTCGAGACGCAAAGGATAAAGAAAAAAATATTAAATTCCCAGCCTGAGGAGTCATTATATGTTCTCATTTAGAGGAAAAACAATCCCTTGAGAACATAAGTAGTGCCTAATAAAAGAAAACAGACCAATAAATCAAGTCCTCAATATTATTGCAAGTACTTATGAATCTTATTCTTCAAAAATTGAAACTTAGTTGTTGCCATAGGTTCTGAGGGAGCAGGAGGGAAGAATAGAATAAATAGAACATAGGGTATGTTTAGGGAATTAGAATTGTTGTGCATGATCTTGCAATAACAACTACAGGCCATTTTAAATTTCATCAAGTCTTTAAAAGTATACATTCCAAAATGCAAACAATAATGTAAACCATTGACCATGCTTATTAGCAAAGCTTCAGTATTTGTACATCAATTGTAACAAATATACCATCTATGTACAAAATATTATTAATAGGGGAGAGTGGAAAAGGGGACGTGAGTTGTTGAGTATATAGGGATCCCCTATATTTTTATGTGACTCTTCTATAACCTAAAGCTTCTTTGACTATAAAATGAAAAAAAAATAAGACACTGGGGGTATATACAGAATAAAATATCCCTGTACGTACAAGACAACAGATCTTTTAGTGATGAAAGACACAATGTATATTTTTTATATTATTGTAATTTTTAAAATTTTATTTTTGTATTTTATTATTAAATACAAATGAGTGTTTGAGGCTAAGAGATTTCAAAGTGAGTCTTAAATTCATTCCAGAGATTATGTTTATGCATGTCTCAGCAGGATCTCATTGACTGCCACAGTAAACAGTGCCTCAGTGGGGATCCTGTGCACTATAGAGATATCCAGATGCTATGTAGGGCAGAAAGTTCAGGAATTCAGCACCCTGTCAGTGGGTCTTACTTTGTAATTTATACTTCTTAGTGTAACAGAGTTAGACATTTATAGTTTCCCTACACATGGCTCTTGTGCCCCTTTTGTTTGAACCTATAATTATCATTACACTTGTTAAATATTTGTCCCAGAGGCTTAAATCTTTGATCTGCTTATGTACCTGTTGAGACCCAACTCTCAGCAGAGTTACAACACCTACTCTGCAGTTCATTGAGCTCACTCAGGATGCCTGAAAATGAGATGATGATGGACAACACCCATTCCAAGAAATAGAGTATGTGTAACTACAAGGAATTTATTTCTATCCATCTGTCCCATGGAATCTAAGTCCCCTCTCAATTAGAAACATAGTGAGCATCATCATCCCCAAATCCTCAAAATAGGAGAGTGAATAATAGACTAAAGTAGATTTATTATTATTCTATTATAGACATTATTATTTTATCAATGGAAGAACATTTATCAATGATATAAAGGTAGTGGCCACCAGAGGTTCTAAGTGGAGGATGAGAGAAGAATAGGCATAATATGGGAGAATTTTTGAGAAATTGATATTGTCTTGCATGACATTGCAATGATGGATACAGTTACAGTATATGTTTTACCATAACCTACAAATTTTTGCAGGACAGAGTGTAAACTATAATGTAAACTATAGTCCACATTTAGTAGCAATGTTTCAATATGGGTTAATCAATAGTGACAAATGTACCACACTAAGGAAGGATGTTGTTAATGTGAGAAAGTGTGGGAGGGGAAAGGAGTGGGGCATATGGGAATCTCTTACTTTTAATGAAACTTTTATGTAACCTAAAACTTCATTATTAATAAAAAAAAATTAAAACATGTTAATATGGAAAAAATAGTAGTGCTTCTATACACTAGTAATGAGTAATAGGAGGAGTAAATGAAGGAAAAATTTCATTTACAATAGCAACAAAAATTCAAATATTTTGGAATAAACTTAACCAAAGATGTAAAGAACTCTATTCAGACTCCTACAAAACATTGTTAAAAGAAAATAAAGAAGGTTTAAATAAATGGAAGTACATTCCATGCTCATACGTAGAAGGCAAAATATTGTTAAGATGTCATTTAACAAAATTCATTTACAAATTTAATGTAATTCCAAACAAAATTCCATTAGCTTAATTTGTAGATATGTAAAAGACAATTATCAATTTTATTTGGAAAGTTAAAGGGCCCCAAATAACCAAAAAATTATTGAGAAAGAATAACAAAGCTAGAAGAATCTAACTTCAAGTCTATAATATATATTACAAAGCTACAGTGGTAAAACAGCATGTTACTGTCATAAAGATCACTATATTGACCAATGGCATCAAATTAAGAGTTCAGAAATAGATCCTTAATTCTAAGGTCAATTGATTTTTGACAAGGCTTCCAAGTCCACTCAATTTTGACAAGTCTCTTCAACAAATGATAATGGGAGACCTGGGTATCCATATATGAAAGAAAGAAAGAAAGAGGACACTTATCTCACAATTCATAAAAAAATTAACTCAAAATGGACCAAAGACCTAAATATAAAAGCTGGAACCACAAAACTCCTAGAAGAAAATATAGGGAAGGAGCTTCAAAATCTTATGTTAGGAGATGGTTTCTTAGTCCTTCACCCAAAGCACAAGCAGTTAAAGGAAAAAAAAAACAGATCAATGGGACACCCTTAAAAGAAAAAAAACTTTTGTGCTTCAAAGCACTGCAAAGAAGGTGAAAAAGGTTCCTATTCAATGAGAGGAAATATTTGGAAACCATGTGTATTATTCTGGTATTTTGCTGATGCAAAATACCCAAAATCTGTTATCTTTTAGAAAGGGTATTTATTTGGGGTAGACGCTTACAGTTACCAGATCATAAAGCATTAGTTACTTCCTTCACCAAAGTCTTTTGCCATGAGTTGGAGCAAGATGCCTGCTGATATCTTCCAAGTGTTCAAGCGTCCTGTGTTCTTCTCTTCCCAGGCTTCTTTCTCTCTGGGTTCAGCCACTGTGCTCTCTCCACAAGGCCAACTGTAGTCTATCAGGCAAATGGCTCTGTCTGTCTCCCTGGAGCTTCTGCCATGTCTAAGGAGCCGTTGTTATTCTTCTGTATTCTTCTCCAGTGTGTTTACTTCCCAGATTCCAAGATCAAAACTCCAGGTTTCCTTCTCTGCAGAGCAGTTTCTCTGTGATTGCACACCCACCAAGGGGGTGGGGATACAATGTCCTACTGATATGACCCAATCAAAGCCTTAATTATTATTTAACCAAATAAAAGTGAAACCTCTGAATCCAATATAATCTAATATGCGCAGAGGGACAGACCAGTTTACAAACATAATCCAATATCTGTTTTCAGAATTCATAAACAATATCAAACTGCAACACCATGTATCCAATAAGGGTTTAATATGCATGATATATAAAAAGATAATATAACTCAATATTAACAAGACAATGAAACTGAACTATTGGCAAAATATTGAAAAGAAATTTTTCCAAAGAAAAAATACAAATGACTAAAAAACACATGAAAAAAATGTTGAACATCATTAGTTATTAAGGGAATACAAATCAAAACTCTAACAAGATACCATTTCACACCTTATAGAATGGTCATTATTGAATAAACAGAAAACTGCAAGTGCTGGAAAGTATATAGGAAAATAGAAACACCCCTTCACTGTTGGTAGGGATGTAGCATGGTACAGTTGCTGTGGAAGAGTGTTTGGTGGTTTCTCAGGAACTAAATATAGGTCTGCTGTATGATTTAGAAATCCCACTACAAGGTATATACTCAGAACTAAAAGCAGGGATCCAAATAGACATTTGCACAATGGTGTTCATAGAGGCTGAATTCACAATTGCCAAAAGTTAAAAAAAAAACAAAAAACAGAAAACCTAGTGTTAGTCAACTGATGAATGTATAAACAAAATATGGTACATACATATGGTGGAATGTTATTCAGTTGTAAAAATAAATGAATTATTGATGCTTGTGATAACATGGATGAACCTTGGGGACATCAATTAGAGTGAAATAAGTCAAGCACAAAAGGGAAAATGTATCTCCCCAGTAATATCAACTAAATATAATGCACAATCTCATGGAGTTAATAGCTGAAATACTGGTCACCAGAATATAGAATGAGGGGAAGGAATGGGGAATGGAGGTTTAATTTGTGCAGAATTTGTAATAACATTGATTGTAGATGATTGGAAATGGAT
Organism: Cabassous unicinctus; assembly: GCA_029593785.1. Taxonomy (NCBI): domain Eukaryota; kingdom Metazoa; phylum Chordata; class Mammalia; order Cingulata; family Chlamyphoridae; genus Cabassous; species Cabassous unicinctus. The sequence continues at coordinate 18,101 of JAQZBX010035484.1, forward strand.
AGAGGTGGATGGTCTCATATTATAGTGATTATAATTAGCAGGAACAATATCAGAGTGTGATCGTGGTTGAAATGGAAAATTTAAGGCAGTCTATATCAATAGAAATAAAGCTAGAGTATGAACCATGAGACTGTATAGCAAAATGAACACTGTTGTGGACAACAAGGGATGTTCATAGTACAAATATAAGAATGGTTTTCTGTGAATCAGAAAAAAATGTAAATTAATATTACAAGATCTTAATAAAAGGGTGTTATAAGGGCAAAAACACCCTTAAAGCAATCTATAGACTGTAGTGAATAGCAAAAATATTATTAATAATATTTTTCAATTAATTTTACAAAATATTCTAAGTGAAAGAAACTGGACACAAAGTACTACATACTGTTAGATGCTATTTATATACAATGTAAATATAAAGAAATATATAGTGATGGAATTAGATTAGCCATTATGTATGGCAGGGGAAAGATAGAGGTAATAAGAGTTGACTGCTAAGATATAGGGGTAATGAAATTGCTTTAAAATTGATTGCAGTGATGAATGCACAACTCTTTGGTTATACCAAAGCCACTGAATGTACACTTTGGATGTATTGTATAGTATGTGATTATATCTCAATAAACTTGCTTTTAAAACAAAGCTACCATTAATGTCACCGTCTAGGTAACTAGGAATGTTTGCAATGGCATGGAGGTTTGTGCAGTAATAACTTGTGGCTACGAATCAAAACACTCCATTGGAAGGGGTATGATAGCCAGATTTTCAATCTCTTGTGTTTGATTAAATTTGATCAAGAATATACAATACAAATTGATGAATGCAGAGCTATGTGATTATACAGAATACCATTAATTGTACACTTTGGATGGATTGTATGCTTTATTAATATGTATCCATAAATTTGATTTGTTTAATAAAAGAATATAAAATAGAGATTTGAATGTAAAAGAGATAAAGCACTGGATGATACATCAAATACTTAGGTTGTAATTTGTCCACCCTTTAAATATTATAACAGTTTTGAACAACAGCAGATATTCTATTCAAATGAAATCAAGGAGTCATAGTCATAGGCAGCACTGGAAGTATTCAAGCAGGAACAGAATTGTGATCCAAAGAAATAATTCAACAAATGCAACCCATTCCTATACTCCAATATATAAACCCCACATGGACATGAAGCTTGTATACTTCAAGGAGAAAACGTTCATTATCAAAAATAAAATCTTCCTCTAGTAACAATGTATGATTAAAAATTTTTGAAGTCTTCTTGAATCTAGGCAGCTCTACATGAGTAAAGAAAGCAAATTTATAGCTCTGAGGATTTGAGAGCTGCTAAAAACAGCCTTTCAGCTGCTACAGGACAAATGACACTTTGCTGGCTTTCCTCCCAAAGCATTTTTTCAGAGCCCACTTTATGTCTTTATACCTCAGACTGTAGATGAAAGGATTCAACATGGGTGTGACCACAGTGTACATCACCGAAGTTGATGCACTTGAATGTGTTCTGTGTGAAGCAGCAGGACAAAGGTACACCCCTATGCTTGTACAATAAAATAAGGAGACCACTGAGAGATGAGATGCACAGTTGGAAAATGCTTTGTACTTCCTCTGAGCTGATGAGATTGCACATACAGAGGAAACAATCTTATAGTGAGAAAAGGATCCCAGCTAGCGGACCCCAGCCAGCACTCCAGCTGCAAAATATATCACTAAGTAATTGAAGAAGGTGTCAGAACAGGCAAGTTGGACCATCTGACAAAGCTTTCAGAAAAAGTGTGGGATTTCTATGTGTGAACCAAAGGACAGTTGTAGCACCATTAACCCCTCTAAACAGGATTGCATAACACTCATGGTCCAGGACCCCAGAAACAGCAGGACACAGATCCAGAGGTTCATGATGACTGTGTAGTGAAGGGGGTGACAGATGGCCATGAAGCAGTCATAGGCCATCACAGCCAGGAGGAAGTTCTCCAATCCTACAAATAATACAAAAAAGTACATCTTGGTGAGGCAGCCTGTATAGGTTATGACTCTGCTCTGCACCTGGATGTTCACCAGCATCTTTCGGACAGTGGTGGAAGATAAACAGATGTCACAAAGGGACAAGTTGGAGAGGAAGAAATACATTGGTGTGTGGAAGTGAGAGTCTGAGATGATGGCCAGGATGATGAGCAGTTTCCCACTGAAGGTGACCAGGTAGAGGGATAGGAACAGCCCAAAGAGGAGGTGCTGTAATTCTGAATCCTCTGTAAATTCAAGGAGAAGCAATTCTGAAAGTTGGGTTTCATTTCCATGTCCTTGTGGTAGATGTGACTAACAGGAAATATAAAAGGAACATGCTATTTTTCCCCTAAAGCAGCAGCACTATCCAAATAGAAATTCTACAAATGGTCTGTTTTAGTGGAAATTTTAATCTCTATATTATTTATATGGATCTCATCCCTTTAGCATATTTCTAGTGCTACTTCAGATTAGGAATTCCATTCCTAAATCTCAACCGTTCTCAAGCATTCATGAGCTCTACAGAATTTATGAGAAATTTATTCCTTTGTGAAATAAATATTGAGTTGTGTCTAAAAGACAAGAACAGCCGAGGCAATGAGTCTACAGTGCTGTAACCGAAAATCATCAACAATCAGAAGATAGAAAAAGAATATATGCAAATAGAAAAATAATCATATTACAAATCATCTGATGAGAGGAGCTTAAAGTAAAAGAAAATTTACCAATATGTCAAGCCACTAATATTAGTGTATGTAACTATGAACCTAATTCTTCAAAAATTGAAATGTCCTGGTTTCCATATGTTACAAAGGAAGGGGGGAGGAAGAGTACATTGAATATATGGCATTTTTAGGGCAGGGGAATTGTTCCACATGATCTTGCAATGAGAGATATAGGCCGTTATACATGTTGTCAAAGCCTATTAAAGTGTATGGTGTGAAATGTAAACCATAATGTAAACCATTGACCATGTTTAGCAGCAATGCTTCAATATTTGCTGAATATTGTACAATATTGGATATCAATTGTAAAAAACACACCATACTCATGTAAGATGCTATTAATAAGGGAAAATGTGAGAGGGGGAGGGGTTGGGGTGTATGGGAATACCCTAAATTTTCTATGGGACTTTTCTGTAACTTAAAGCTTCTTTGAAAATAAATTGAAAACAAATAAGACACTGGTGGAAAAGAAAGAATACATGTGAATATAAACATAATCATATTACAAATCAGTTGATTAAAGTTGCCTTAAGGAAAAGAAATCAGGTAAAAACAGAGTGAAATGAGCATGCTATTTTTCACTCAGCTTTCAGGAAAGACCCATATATGATATGAAATTTGAAGAGGCTGCTCATGGAAGAGAAGGCAGGAGACATGAGGATATAAGAGAAAGGTTGTGACAAGAAGAGAGAACATCCAAGTGAAAGGCCCTAAAAAATGACTGTTTTCAAATTTTCAGGGTGAGCAATGTAGCCACTGTAGTAGGCAAATGAGTAAGAGTACAGTGAAGAGAGATGGAATCATAGAAAGTTTAAGAAAAAGGCAGCCTTGCTTCTGCTGAAACTTCAAATTCAGGGAGTCCTTTATCAATATGGTGAACATCTCACATTTCATTAATTTGCTTGCAAAACTATCCCAATAAATGGAATGGAACTAGTCCAATTGCCATTTGTAGGAATGTGTACAGACTGTGTTTTATAGGAGACACCTACTGGAATATATGAGCTCAGATACCCTTTCTCTGAAGAATGTTCATACCCCATGAACCATGCGCATCACACACATGCACACACACAGAATGCACACTTTGGCATCTTAGGGCCAAATTAAAACCATGCTCTTCTCACACCCAGCCACACTGATTATCCCAGGAATAAATACAATCCAAGCTGACAACATTATATTTTCTATTCCTCAATATTTAGAAATGGTCTTATGAAATTCCAACTGATAAGCCTTCTTGTACCTGTTTACATGTTGCTTCCATTTGTTATGGTCACTTACTGCCCTTTGTTTAAAGAAACATAAAATTATGCTCAATAATGAGAGATGAAGGTATTAAAAGGACTTCAAATAAAAGGAAACATATAAACTCAAGTATTCCCTCAGAGATTGTGATGAAGAAAACCTTCCTTGTTTCTGATAGCATTCTGAATCCAGTTATATCCCCTTGAAGCCCAGGAAAACTAATAAAAGAACAAAAAGCAATTCATCCAAAAGACAAATTTGTTAAGTGTCTTGTGACTTTTTACAGTCACAAGACACTTAACAAATTGAACACTCCAAGAATAAAATGACCAATGGGAAGAAACAAACATTTCACAATTGAAAATATATAAGTAAAAAAAAAAAAGCTGGGATTTTTGTGGGTGAAGCATCTAAAGTCTTTTTAAATGATATTAAATGAAAATTTTTGGAATTAGATAAATCTAATTTTGAATCTCAGATGTGTGATATATTAGGTGGTAAACATTGAACCATAAATATTTACCTATATAGTAAGCATTATGGCATCCATCCTCACATGACTCTTGGCAGATCTAATCACTTCAGCATCACTCCATCCTCTTGGCAAAGAGTTGATTATCACTGCTAATGAGATAACTCACATTTTTCTACTAACTCTCAAATGCCTCATTGTATCTGCATCTCTCAGACTCTATTCAACAGCCCTATTTCAGTTTCTCAGCATACCTTCCAGCAATCGCATACTGGAAACTATTCTGGATTATGAAAAGAATAAAGGCAACCTGTTGTTCAAAGGAAAGAAAAATACTTTCCAAATGATGGCAGAAGATGATGCAATTTCAAAGACAGATCTAACCATAAAAGGCCAAAAGGCACAATATGGGAAACATGTGAAAGACAGGTGGCAATAAGTATAAAATGGTGATCTATTAACTCAATGGAAGGAGAAATTTCTAAGTTTGAAAAGCAGTGAGAGAAACACCATATCTAACATTGAAAGGTGTTCACACATTCCCCCAAACACATCTATACAGACATAGAAGAACTAAATGACAAATAACAAAGTTGGAGAAAAAAAAACTTGCAGGTCTTTGAAAGATTACCTTAAAAAAAAAAGATAAAGAAGAAAATTAGGAGATAGTATATAAAAGTAAAGAATTGAATAAACTATTCACAGTGGGGAAAGAAAATGACCAATAAAAATATATTTAACTTCATCTATAAAAGAATAATTGCCAAGTAAATGTTGTAGTATATCCCATTCCACCTATTAAATCAAAATAGCATTTTTAGGTCAACACCAAGTGTAAGAGTATATGTCTTGAGAAATGCTTTTGCAAGGAAATATCTAACTCAATTGGATATGTGCCATCATTTCAGACACTTACATAAATATACCTCATATGAGATGTTAAAGCAGTGCCCCACTTCACTGCACATTCTGCCACTGCTAATACTCCATCTCCCTATTCCCAATTAACTGCAAAGCTCCTTGTGCAGATATTCTGCTTTTCCTGGAACTGCTTTATCCCTGCATTTCCCTTTTCTAAATGGGCTTCCATTCCCATTTCTTAGTCATCTAGAATGAGCCCTGCTTTGCTGATTCAAATGGACAATTCCTTCTTAAAATAATAATAACATCCATTAACTGAGCAAGTACAAGGATCTCTTAGCTCTGGGGTAGACTGGATTGGCTCCCATATGAGCTCAAGTTAAAGCTCTTGGCTTCTGTCCACCCTGACTCTTCCCTGAAAGATCTACTGGTCTCTCTGACTCACTTGGATGGAATCTGTAAGAAGGTCTCTCTGAGGAAGTATGAATTCTTTCTTGGGTGGTTGGTGATGGAGAATGAAGCTCTATCCCCAAAAAAGACAGCAGGAAACAGTCAGGCATCAGTCCCTGAACCAGATTCAGGACACCCAAAACAAACAACCATGTGTTTTCCAGCCCAAGGGTGCACAAGAAAAATGATGGAAGCAGAGGAGATATTTTCAACTTACCTTTATCTGCTCATTAAGCAACTTTCCCTCTTGTTGCTCCAACGCTTGAACAATCATTTCCCTGTGGGATACTGGTCTGGACAGAATGAAAGTTTTTCTTAATTATTCTCATAACACCAGGTTATGAGTCAGGGGAATCCAGGATTTATTATTCCTCTCCCAAGAAATCTCTGATCTTCCATAACTCTAACCTGGTAGCAACTTACCACATCCATTGACTTCAAATTTATTTCAGAAGTTAACACTGTGGGTCCCATCCCAAAAGACTAGGTCTCCTTGTTCTCCAAAGAAGTGACATGGGCTGAGGATATAGGCATAGTAGTTGCCATCAGAAAATTACTATTTTACTTTGCAACAAAATGGAGAAATATATTCACTTGACATAAAACCATGGACACTACACATCTTTAGTTCATTGTGCTATTCCAATGTGGTTAGGAATATTATGCTTGCAAAACAAGTTAAGACCTGAAAT
>JAQZBX010035485.1:0-24557 GCA_029593785.1 Cabassous unicinctus
TATGGCTGAATAACATTCATGAATAACATTCCATTGTATGCATACACAATATTTTATTTATCCATTCATTGATGGACACATGGGTAGCTTCCATCTTTTTTCAATTGTGCATAATGCCATTATGAATGTCTGTGTGCAAATATCTGTTCAAATCCCTGCTTTAATTATTTGAGGAACATAAGGGTGGAAAACAACTATGGACTAAAATAGACTTATGATTATTATAGCAATGAAGAACATGTATCATTGATATAGCAGTGGCCACCAGAGGTTCTGAGGGGAGGGAGAGGGAAAATAGGTGTAACATGGGGCATTTTTGGGACATTGGAATTGTCCTGCATAACATTGAAATGATGGATACAGGCCATTATACATTTTGTCAAAACCTATAAAATTGTGTGGGGCAAAGTGTAAATTATAATGTGAATTACAGTCCTTGGCTAGTACATTGCTTCAATATGTGTTCATATATTGTTACAAATATACCACACTAATGAAATATGTAAATGTGGGAAAGTGTGAGAGGGGTAGAGGGTGGGGTATATAGGAATCATTTATATTTTTGATGTAACATTTATGGAATCTAAAAATAAAAAAAATATTTAAAAAATTATTTGGGGCATATGGTTAGATATGGTATTTCCAGGTCATATATTTCCATACTTAACTTTCTGGATACTTATTTATGGATATTTGATTCTTTTAGTTGCTACTGTAAATGGAATTTTTTTCTTGATTTCCTCCCCATAATTGCTCTTTGCTAGTAGAAACACTGATTTTTGCATGTTGATCTTATACCCCTTCACTTTGCTGAATTTATTAGCTTTAGTAGCTTTGTTGTAGATTTTTGGGGACTTTCTCTATATAGGGATCATGTCATTTACAAATAGTAAAAGTTTTACTTCTTTCTTTCCAATTTGAATGTCTATTCTTTTATTTTTTCCCCCTAACTGCTCTGGCAAGTACCACCAGTACAATTCTGAATAACAATGGCAGCAGGCATCCTTAACTTGTTCCAGATCTTAGAGAGAAATCTTTCAATATTTTACCATTACGTATGGTGTTAGCTGTGGGTTTTTTATATGTCTCCTTTACCATGTTGAAGAAGATTCCTTCTATTCCTATTTTTCTTAAGTGTTTTTATCAGGAAAGTATGCTGGATTTATCAAATGCCTTTTCTATATCAATTGAGACAATCATTTGTTTATTTCATTTCATTTTTAAAATGTGGAATATTACATTAATAGTTTTTCTTATGTTGAACCACAATGGCATACCCGGGATCAATCCCACCTGATCAGGATGTATAATTCTTTTAAAGTGTTGTTGGATTCTAATTCCTAGTATTTTGTTGAGGACTTTTCATCTATATTCATAAAATAAATTGGTCTGTATTATTCTTTTCTTGTAATTTCTTAATCTGGCTTTGCTAATAGGATGATGTTGGCTTCATACAATGAGCTGGGTAGTGTTACCTCATATTAAATTTCTTGGAAGAGTTTGAGCAAGATTGGTAGAAATTCTTCTTGGAATGCTTGGTAGACTTCACTTGTGATGCCATCAAGCCATGGGCTTTTCTTTATGGGGAGGTTTGTGATAACTGATTCAATCTGTTTATTTGCAATTATTCTATTTAGATCTTTTGATTCTTCTATAATCAGTGTACGTTGTTTGTTTCTAGGAATTCATCCATTTAATTTAGGTTGTCTAGTTTGTGGGCATACATCCTTAATAGTAACCTCTTATGATCCTTTTTGTTTCTGTGGTGTCAGTGGTAATGTCCCCCCTATCATTTCTGATCGTATTTATTTTCATCCTTTCTCTTTTTCTTTCTCGATCTAGCTAAGGGTTTTCCAATCTTATGGTTCTTTTCAAAGAATCAACTTGTGGTTTTGTTAATGCTATCTATTGTTTGTTTGGTTTTTAAAATTTGTGTTTAATTTATTTTTGCTCTAATTTGTTATTTCTTTCCTTCTGCTTGCTTTGCTGTTCTTTTTCTAGTTCCTCTAGGGGTGCAGGTAGGTCTTTAATTTTAGCTCTTTCTTCTTTTTAAATGTAAGAATTTAGGGCTATAAAATTCACTCTCAGCATTGTCTTTGCTGCACCCCATATGTTTTGATATGTTGTGTTCTCAATTTCACTCATCTCAAGATATTTATCCATTTATCTTGTGATTTCTTCTTTGATCCTTTGATTGTTTAAGAGTATGTTATCTAACTTACTTCCACATATTTGTGGATTTTCCACTTCTTTGCCTGTACTGATTTCCAGCTTCATTCCATTGTGATCTGAGTGTATGCTTTGTATAATTTCAATCTTGTTAAATTAATTGAGACTTGTTTTGTGACCCAATATATGATCTATCCTTGAGAACAATCTGACTTCACTACAGAAGTATATGTATCCTTCTGTTTTGGAGTGCAATATTCTGTATGTCTATTAGGCCTAGTTCATTTATCTTATTATTCAAGTTTTCTGTTTCCTTATTGATCTTCTGTTTAGATGTCTATCTATTGAAGACAATGCTGTATTGAAGTCTTCAGCTATAATTGTAGACATGTCTATCTCTCCTTTCAGTTTTTCCATTGTTTGCCTCATGTATTTTGGGGCACTGTGGTTAGTTGCATAAACATTTATGATTGTTATTTCTTCTCAGTGGATTTTATTAATATGTAGTGTCTTTCTTTATCTCTTGTAACGTTGGACTTAAAGTCACTTTTTGTTACTATTTTCATGCATTTTCTTTTTTCAAATTTTCACTTTCAACCTATTTGTGTTTTGGTACTAAGTTGAGTCTCTTGTAAACAACACACTTAGATCTTTTTTTTTTTTTTTTAATCCATTCTGCCAATTTGTGTCTTTGGAGTGAAGATTTTAATCCAGTGTTATTACTATAAAGCAGTACTTACTTTAGTCATTTTGTCCTTTGGTTTTTACATGTCTTCTGTCTTTTTTGTCTCTTTTCATTTACTGCTGCTGCCTTTTTGTTTAGTTGATCTTTTGTGATGTATCTGATTTATTCCTTTCTCATTTCCATTTATGTATATTATAAAAATACTTTCCTGGTGGTTATCCTGGGGTTTGTATTATAATACCTACATTTGTAACCTACTAATTTGAAAAGATACAAACTTAACTTCAATAGTATACATGAGCTCTTCTCCCATATCCCTCCACTTCCTTCTTTCTGTTATTTTTGTCTGACATTACCTCTTTTTTGCATGTGCAAAATGCATGTGCATTTTGCATGTGCATTATCAGGAAATAGGACTATTTTTTATTCAATTGTATTCTAGCTCTTATAGGAATTAAAATGTAGAGTTATGCATTGAGGATACAGTACTATTGGGTTTTGCATTTGCCATTTAGTTACCTTTATGGAAAATCTTTACTTCTTCACACTGTGCTAAGCCACTCTCTCCCATCTATATCTTTCAACCTGAAGGATTTCCTTCAGCAATTCATTTAGGACAGGTCTTTTGGTGACAAATTCTCTCAACATCTGTTCATTTGTGAATGTTTATAAGCTCTTCATCAGTTTTGTAAGACAATTTTGCCAGATAAAAAATTTGGGGCTGGCTGTCTTTTTCATTCCATACCTTAAATATATCATTCCATTGCTTTCTTCATGTTTTTTTTTTATTTCATTTTTTCATGTTTTTTGATGAGTAATCTACACATTCTTACTGAGGATTGCTTGTATGTGATAAATTGCTTTTTACTGTTTTCTGAATTCTCTATCTTAGGCATTTGACATTCGGATTTGTGTCTGGGATTAGGTCTATTAAGGGTTATTCTGTTTGGAGTACAATGCACTTCTTGGCATGTTTATTAATGTCTTTCATATTGTTGGGAAATTGTTGGCCATTATTTCCTCAAATATTCTTTCTTCCCTTTTCCCTCCTCTTCCTCTTATGGGACTCCCATGGTATGTATGATGGCATGCTTCATGTTGTCTTTTAAATCCCTTAGATACTGCTCAAATTTTTCTATTCTTTTCACAATTCTTCTGTGTAATTTAGATTGTCCTGTCATTCTCTTCTGACTGTTCAAATCTGAGGTTGTATACTTCCAGTGTAGTTTTAATCTCCATTGTTGTGACTTTTGTCCCCATAATTTCTATTATGGTTCTTTTTAAGCTATCTAAGTCAACTTTTTACTCACACATTGTCTTCTTAATATCCTTTACCTCTAGATCCATATTTTCCTTCATCTCCTTGAATTGATTTAGGAGATTTTCTTGAACTTCTTTGATTAGTTGATCAACGTCTGTGTCTTCCTTGAAGTTTTAATTTATACTCTTGATTGACCCATATCTTCCTCTTTCTTAGTGTGGCATGTAATTTTTTTGCTGATGTCTGAGCATCTGATTATTGTTATACGCTGGCTTTGAAAATCAGTTTATCCCTATTGCCTAGGGTTTTATTGTTGATTGACTTTGTGCTAAAGCTCTTCTTTGATGTTTTTTCCATCTGTGGGGCTCTAACTTGCTGCTGTGAGTGGTTCTATCTTCTGTATCCATGGCAAAATGTATCTAGGCAGTGATGCCACTGTGTAACTCATAAGCTGCAGGTCCAGACTGTTCAGTCATGGTCATAGAACTCCTGCCCTTTTTTTAGTGTCTTTTTTTTTTTTTCTCATTCTTTGATTCAGTATTTGTGGAATCCTTCTCCCATTTCTATCATCCTCCAGAGTTCCAAGTGAATGGGATTTGTCCTTTTATTAGTTGTTTCTTAAAGAAGACTCTTTTCAGGAGGTATCTTATGTTGCCATGTTGATGTCATTCTGACCTAACCTTAATGATCTTTTGTTTCTCCAGAATTAGAAAAGAATTTGATGCATAAATAATGGTCAAGAAGAATTTTGTTGAATAAAAATATTATAAATATTATCATTTTGTCATTGCTTTCTAAGAATGATTGGACTAACCCAATTAACTTGTTTTTAACATACTCAAGGGTGTTCAGTTGTCTCTATGCCTGAGTCTTACAGGATAGCTTTTTAAATAGAGTTGTGAGGTTCTGAGCCCCGTCCCTTATATGTGACAGCATGCAAATCAGTGTACTCAAAAAATACTAGGATTTCATCTAAAGAAAGTGGCTCATGTGTCCAATTTCATATGATATTGATTTATAAGAGAGAAAAAACAGGATATATACTTACAGTGCTTAATTATTTTATCCCAAAATATGAGTCAATTTCTAAACAGTATCTAGACAATTAGAAAAGTCAGTAAAAGTTTGTTGAGCATGTAATTAGATTCCATGAAAAATAAAGTTATCCAATGAGACTGGAAGGAGCAGCTCATTTTACCATGAAGGGAAAGGATAGGCTGAATAATTAATGAATAGACTCCCCACCATTCAAAATAACCATAGTCTAAATAACCTCCTGAATGATGAGATTTTGGAAAAAAAACAGATGGTAATCAGGGACGTTATCAAAAATTTCTAGAAACTATCTACATCTTAAATATTATGTAGAGTCGACATGTAATGGCAGAAAAACAGAAATAATTATGTCTTCCCATCCTTCTGAATTATTGAGATTTTAATATTTAATATTTAATATATGAGTTCATATTTATCTTTTAATTAGGTAAAACTTGCAATGGTTTATTTATTTTATTTACTTTTTAATTTACATTTTAATGATAACGTACTTATTAGGAAAATTTTGGCTTGATATTCAGATCAGCCACCTCTAATTTTTGGATCCATGTATTAAATTATGAGGTATCAGTTCTAATTTTTATTTAGGGACCAATATCCCAGTGGGTGGGAAGATAAGGAAATATTCATGAGGATGGTAGTGTATCATTGTCTACATGACATGTAACCAAAAAGAACTTGATATATAAAGTGTTGAATTAAGTCAGGTTTCCACTAGGAACATTTTTGGTTATACCTTCTAAAATTAGGGCTTATTTACAGGGCACAAAATTTGAATTATATTATCATATTTTCGGTATAAAAAAGGAAACATTGTTTTTCGTTGTCAATTACTTAAGAATTCTATTCCAGAGCCTGATTTTTGAAGAGGTTTTGGCCTTAAGGGATTTCTTTGTCAGATTATAGAAACTTAGGCAACTATCAACTTTATTTTAAAAGGTATTTCTTTTACTATTGGACTAAGAATAATTATTTGAGTATAAAACATGCTATTCTATACCCTCTATATCATCTCCTTTTCTGCATACACACACACACACACACACACACAAATGCACACCTCTTTTAATGGAAAAAAGATTAAGAATGGAGCAAATCTTAGGCTAGGCCCTCAATGCCTTCCATAACTTTGAATGTTCTGCTATCAAGCAGAATACTGTGTGTGATGGTCAGGCTAATGTGTCAATTTAGGCAGGTAATTGTGTCCAGGTGTTTGGTCCAGCAAGCACTGGGCTAATTGTAATACAAGAGCATTTATGGATTTCAATCACCAGTGAGTTTACTGCATGGATGGCTGATTATGTCTGCATCAATCAGGGAGGTTGCATGAGTAATGGGTGATGCTTTTATCCTATCAGTTGAAGGCCTTAAAAGGAGAAGTGATTTCAACATTCAGAGAGAATTTACCAGCTCGTCTTTGGACAGCCAACTTCTCCCAGAAACTCATCAAGGACCTTTCATTGGACTTTCATCAGAGCCCCTGGTTTGCAGCCTGCCTGCGGAACCTGGACTTGTGCACCCCCATGGTCACGTGAGAGACTCTTATAAAATCTCATACCATTTACAGATATCTCCTGTTGATTCTGTTTCCCAAGAGAATCCTGACTAATATACTGTGTTAAGCATTAAATCAGGAAAATAAAACGCAAACAATTGGAAATTCAGTATTTATATTATCTAAGCAGAATTCTGACTAACATGTACAGTATTCTTTCTCTCTTAATTAATGCTAAGGCCATGAAAACTTTTTATTCCCCCATCCTATGGTTGTAAAGACCTTTAAAGAATACTTATTTACTATTTTCATTTGCTTTTCTTGACACTTATAAAATAAAACAAAACATTTTCATTCTGTTATTGGATTGTTTTGACATTAAATTGTAGAATATTTTACATTTAAAAGTTTTCATATTAATATATTATATATCTGTGACTTGTAGATTATTATTGATATCTACCAAAGAGTTTGGCAATTCTTTATCAAGCATTTAATGCTTTTATATTTTTACCCAAATAATTTTGGAGTAATACCCACAGTTTGAATCCTTTCCTAAAATACTTTCAAACAGATGGCCTTTAGTAAATATTAGCTGAATAAATGATCTAATCCTTGCCTCAACATCATATAAATTACAATTTTATTTAAGGAAGTTTTTTGAAAATTCATTGACAGTGTTTAAATTTTAAATGGTAGTAACTGGAAATAACATGATAATATTATATTTTACCATCTTTGTTTCTAATGACTAGGTTATAAAATTTTCTTTCATGTAAAAGATTGGACTTTCATATCTTATTTTTATCTCTAGAAGTAAAAGTAAGTTCTAATTCCAATGAGAACTCCATTTAAAACAACAACAACAATAAATTATTCTCTCTCTTGCTCCTGCTTCTCCACCCCTCTTTCTAAATAGGTATGTTTGTTGATTCAATTGTATAATTAAAAGGGGAGAAAATATTTTAAAATCCATTTATCATTATTAATAGACACTTAGGATTATTTTCAGCCTACTTATTTTTGTTTATAAAAGAACCACACTAACAGGATCTTCTGAGTATAGAATATAGGAATTTCCTACTACTATTACTTATTAAAAGACTTCCTAGGACAACATTAGGCCATAATTTAGCCATAAATCACTCAAGTATCAAATGAGTCTTAAGTGATGACCTGGCTGAAATGTTGCACTCTTATACATAGAAGAGTATATATAGCAAATGCCTTGTGTTAGAAAGAGAAAAGTTATATTTATATGCCATTTTATTTGCTATAATATACACTGGACTTGTTTATTTGTGGGAATTTACAGCTATATGATTTATCTACAATGGAAAATAAGGAGAAGATAGCAGGGTTTGAAAGAGAACTGCATACAAAAATATACTTTCCAATAAGGTCTGCTTGCATTATTTATGAGGCTAACCAATTTTAGTATTCTAGAAAAATAAAGAATATTGAGGGATTTTAATAGCTATCTAAAGACAGATATAATTACATCCAAATGAATCATCATATTCTTTGTGAAAATTTTCAGTGCAGAGAAGCCTATACTCATCCTTTGTAACCCAAGGAGATATGGAAATATTATTTACCATAATAATAACTACCAATAGTATTTAAATGCTTAAATAAAAAAAGATATGAAGTCCTCTCAGTCTTGCTTGCATTTTTAGTTTTAAGCTCTTAATATACTTTAATATTTTGTAAATTTTATTTTCCTATTTAACATGCAATTATCATTAATAATAATAGAAATGTATTTTTAAGAATCAATACAGCTTCCTTAAAAATTGATATTTTGGAAAAAGCCTTGAAAGTTTATATTTTATCTGAAATTACTTTGACAAAGTTTTTCTATTGCATAGTACTATGTTGAGATTGCATCATGCTGAAAAGAAGTTAAAGGAAAGAAAAAAATGGGAATTTTTTTATATAAATTACATATTTTTGTGGCATATAATTTTGGTAAAAAGTCAGTTGTAATTTTAAATAAAAGCACTTGCAAGATTGGTAAGCAGGAGCAAATTCAGGGTATCTTATATGTTTTGAACAAATAGATGAGTGATGATGAATTACCAGTAATAACAGGGAGAGATGAACTTATAACAATTTTCTGCTGTCTCCCAAGTCATAATTTTGTCTCATAAGTTGTATTGCTCAGCTTTCTATATCGTGTTAAGTATATATCATTTCTCTTTCAGAAATACTAATGGTTTCATAGTAGAATAAATTGCGAATTTTCAATCATTTTCCATACTGACCTTGACCATTGCAGATAGTCATGATGCCATAAGGGCCAGCTGAAGTCATGGGAGAATCTGAAATGGACTGAATATCAAATTTAAATAGATATTACTGTTCCTTTTAAGATAGTCACAAAATGTAAAGATCTCCCTCTCCAACAGCCCCAAGTGAATGTTTTCATTTATCACTAAAGATTCTTTCAAATTATCTCAGGCCAAATTGATATGCACACGTGTCTTTTGAAAGGAAACCAGCCCAAAGTTCTGCTTTCGATCTCAATGTCCTTTTGGACAACTCATGATTCCTGGTAATTCTGAAGTGCTTATTTATATAATAACTATATTGATTGGATTTACAGACGTAGTACATTAGAGATGGAACTGTGCATCCTGTCAGTCCTATAAGCTCATAGTGCTTGATCATTTTCCATTTCTTTGCATGAATTAAAATATTATCTGCAGGATGTGGTAAATATGTTTTTTAACATTGGATACTTAGTATTGGAATTCAGCATATTTTAATCTACTATTGGTTTATTTTTATCTCTGGAACTGCATATTTTACTTTATAATTTGTCTTAAATTCATTTGAATTTGCTTAGTATTTCCATGATACTGGAAGTGTATGCAAGGTAAGCTAGCAATTTATAATCTAAATAAGCAGGTTAAGTGGGTTAATTGGGTTTTCAGTTTGCAATTACATTCCTGCTTATTTTAATAAATAGTTTTAAAGTCTATTGATATTATATTATCATCTGGTATATAATTTTCTTTCATTCATGTGCAGTACATAGTGTTTGCCCTTGACTTAGAAGAAGCCACTCTTTCAAGTGAAAGTACTTTTACAAGCATGGGTGTCTTTTGGGTTTTTTTCTTTACTCCTCTTTTTTAATATGTCTCCCAGATATAATTAAATGTCTAAGAGTGTTGCATCTCCTGTTTAAGCACAATTGACTGCATTGCTACCTTCATGATTTATTGATCAAAATTGCCCCAGTTTCCTTATCTGTCATTTCTTAATAACCCTAACAAAACTCAATATAGTAAGTACAGGACAAATAATAGATGTCACTGCTTAATGTCACAAACTTAAATCAAAAACATTTGATTCAGTAGTTCTTTGTAAGGGCTTATTCCTTATTGTCTTTATCAAGATGATCTAAGCTATATTATTGATATCATTGTTTTATGGCCTAGATGAACTGTTCATATAAGATGATTTAACGGGAATATGTCAGTTTATGTTTTTCAGAAATATCTTATTAGACCATAAGATATATATCTAAGCAACTTATTTTCTTCCACTTCCCTCATTTCCATCACACTTTTGGCATTTTTAGTCATTCAAATTTCTTATTTGATATTAGCTCTGCACAGCTAAGTAACATTATTTATAGAGTTTAAATAAGAGTGAGTTTCTCTCTCTCTCTCTCTCTCTCTTTCTCGCTCTCTTTCATACACACACACACACACACACACACACACACACACACACACCTTTTATTATTAGGATGGTGTATGGTATTAGTGTAAGAAACTGCACCCAGAGGCAGCATACTGTAGTTAATAAGCATATACTCTCAATAGATGGAGAGCCAGGGTTCAAATTCTGGCTCTACTCCTAACTAGCGGTGTGATTTTAAGCATTTTACTTAACTTTACTGTGACTCAGTTTCCTCTCCTGAAAAACTGTGATGGTATTAATACCTGTTCTTGGGATATAATGAGGATTGGATGAGTTGTTTTATATTAAGTGATTATAAGAGGGCCTGGGATTAAATGTTAAATAAGTTTTAGATTCCATTAATGCAAAAGAAAATTTGTAATGAAGGGATATGTGCTCTAATACCACTTAATATCTAGATAATTTGTTCTTGTGGTGGCCATAAATGCTGATTTGACTGGGAAAGATCTGGTTTAAACTTGTGCTCCTCATCTAGTAATTCATATTGCTCCTTTTTACTGACAGTATAACTTATATGGCCACTCTCTGAGAACTCTATTTCTTTTCCATACCATTTACTCTTTTAAGTGTCTATAATTCAGCATCTTCTCATATGTCTCCAATAAAGCTATCCTGAATAAGGCCGCAAAGGACTCTGTTTTGCTAATTCCAATTTATATTTTTAACTTTTTGTCTTAATTGAACTTTGCATAGCATATAGCAATGTTAACCATTTCCTCATTCCTACAGTCCTCTCCTCTCTCAGAATCTGTGCCATTCTTTCTCCTGGATGCTCACTCATTCTCAATTTCTTTTGTGTGATCTTCTTATCCCTCCATCAAATATATATTTTTACTTATATGTTTTTCTCTCAGATCCCATTTTCTTTCCATACTCTCAATTGTCCCCAGGCAAACTTATTTATTTGTCTTTATTTAAACTAGCTACAAATGTTAGGCTGACAAATTTTAAGCTCTTGTCTTCAGCTCGATGTCTTTTTTTTTCAGCTCCAAATCCCGATTTGATACTGTTTTTTAAAAAAATATACAACAGATATGCCAGACAAACCACCCAAAATTTAATTCATAATTTACCTGTCTGCTCTTCCAAAGTACCCATCTCAATATTTCATACCATTCTATACCCAATCCCCACAGCTATAATTATGTAAAACATTTTAACATCATCCCTCTGTCTTATCAAAACCCAGAATAAAATTAATCACATATTTAATACATCTTTAGCCTATCTTATTCCATTTTTATCTTTTTATTACATGAGGGAATTAGCCACACAGCATATTAAATGGTCTCCTAGTCTCTATATTGTCCTTGAATGACACATTCTTATGCAGTGCTGCCAGATTTATCTTTCTAAATCTCTATCTATTCATATTATGCTTGTGTCTAAGTTGTTTTACCAGCTTTTCATTCACCTCAGAATCCTGTTAAAATGACCTAGATGATTTCCAAAGTACTTCCCAGTCTGCTCCTCCTCTAAGTGGCAGCCCTTCCTTGGCTTAGCGTGTGTAATTGTGTGAAAGATATTTTTATTAATTGCTCCCACCCATGGCTACAACTGGATTCAGTATAACTGATTTTTTTTTGTTTACTAAGTCTACTTTACTGTTCACTCTTACTTCAAATGTTAATAGTTTACCTCTCTTTGAAACTCTCAGTCTCTCAGAATTATTTTTTACAAACACACACAAGTGTTTTCATATTGGGACACTCTGAACCTAGTGAACATTATGAGATTTTACACCTTCACCCCTTCAAAGTAAAGGTGAAGGACAAAAATGCACAGGGCTAAGAATGAGTTTATCTAGACAATTAGAAGTGATTCTTAGAAGTCTTAGACATCTTTATTGTACATTGTTTAATTTCCTATAGCAAATAACCTTAGGGTTTTTTTAAAACACATATTAGCCTTTAGGTTCCTTGACATTGTATGAAACATAAAAAGGATGACATAGCACTGTTTGATAATGACTACTGGAATTGAATGAGGAATTTTCAGAGGAGATACTTCTCACAAAAAAAGTATTGAAAATGTCTCATTTGTCATTAACAGTTGCATTTTGCTGATTTATTTAACTATAGTCACATTTAATAAAGGAAAATGTATTTGTCAAACACCAATTAATTGGAAGTTCATATTATGCAATTCAATTTCTTCAAAACTTTCCTTTTTATAAATTTCCCTAAGGTATTGAATAAACAAGAAAACAATATAAATGATCAGCAATGTGCCTTCATATTCACTGTATTAAAGAAAGAAAGTTTGTTATAAAATTACATGCTATTTCCTTCTAAAATGAATAAACTCATCAATATTTTTTCATCTTATATTGGTATTTGTATCTAAGGGAAATACCATTTTAGTTAGATATTTTTTCCTACATAAAATTGAAATGTACATCTCAGTAGATGAATCTTCAAGTTAATAATAAATGATTTTGAATAATTTTACTTCTTCAGTGGAATAGGAATTTCAGCCTATTACAGAAAATGCCAACATCAATCATTATGAATTAATTAACTTAGGAAAATGTATTACTCAGGTCTCTTTTTATATCAATAAAATTATGTATGAATCCATAATCATTCTACTATTATTGTAAAGAATTACTCAAATTTTATCTCATTTTGGCTATACAAAAATGGATTATCATGCAGAAACAAGATTCCTACATGCAAATGGACATAATTATTGAATAGAAGGAAGTAAGTTAGGAAGTTATGAAGTAAGTTAGTAAGGAAGTTAGGAAGTTGGAAAAAAGGAAGGAAGAAAAAATGTAATAGATATAATACACTCTAAATAAGGATACTTAGCCATATCTTAGAAACAAATTAATCTGGATAAGCATGTCATAGGATTCAAGTCAAATTCACAAAAAAAGTCTGCATGTCTCCTTTTCTTACAATATAACTTGTTGTTTGGGAAAACATCAGTAATCTAAAATGACCAATGTATTTCAAAAGCAAATTTTGAAGAAATCCTTAATGTCATATAATACCTGTGGGATGAACTCTTCATCAATCCAATAGTATAAAACTTTATGTTATTATTTTGAAATTTAATTTATTTATTTTGTATGAAATTATTATTATAATACCAGCTCTTTTTTGATTACCATTTGCATAGAATATTTTAATAATATTTTAGATGCCCAAGTTATGTATGTTTGTAAATTAATTTTAATGGCATCTTTTACAAAGAATAATGTAGTTCATAGTAGTTAACAATGGAGTTAAGAACTCAAAGTCATGGATAATGTCATAAGTTTTTGTTGCTTTAGATCATCATCAGTGGGGTCATCATGACATGTTGGTTTCAAAAACAAATAGAACTGGCATGAAAATATTCTTTGTACTCATGGTGTTCACCAGTGTTTCTGAGCTTCCTATTTATTCTATGAATGAGAAACTATTATGTTATCATCAAAATAGGCATTTTGGGATCTCAATTATTGATCTCATGTTTCTCAAGGACTTTTATTTAGCTCACAAATTGACTTTCCTCCTGGGTCTCAGTGTTTATCTTCCCATTATTTTTAGACATTAAATTCTAAACCCAACATTATAATAGACAAATGCTGTTATGAGCCCTGAAAGCACTGATGAACAATTATCATGTTTTCAGTGTTATTATTGGACTAATTTCAACTGTTCACTGGGTACAAAAAAATTAAAATAAAAAAAAATATATATATGATGTATTCTTTTGACAACAGATGTTTAAGAGACTGCCAGCTGTACAGCAGTTTCTCTTTAGGAAGTAGGGGTATGAAAAATAAAAATATATATACATTTCTTACAGTGCTGACCCCATTGTTAAGTTGTTGCAATTACAAAAATAGTCAAGATGTTCTAGCAAGTAGCCTAATTAATAAGGAAATGCCTACCTGCATGCAAAACTCAGTAACTGACATTTATATTATTGTAAAATGGTTGTACTAGGTATGGTATATTTGGACGGAAATAAGATAGACAGATTATAGATAGACAGATGATAGATAGATACCCAGATACATACATACATACATACACATATATATAGAGAGAGAGAGAGAGAGAAAGAGAGAGAGAGAGAGATAGTAGGTTTCTGATAAGAAAATATATGGCCTCTGATATGAAAGAAGACTGGTGCTACAGGACAGTAAAAGAAGAAAGATGCTTACAGGAGCAGTAAAGGAAAAACATGTTCTAGAATAAAAGTATGCCATTTGGTTTTGAAACTTTGGGCAGAGAAAGAGGCAGTGTAAAGAAAAACCTGATGATAGATTATCTGGTTTAACACGAAAATTGCTACCTTTAAATAAGAATTCAGTTTTCATTAAAATAGTGGCACTCAGTCCATAAATATGTCATTCAACAAATATTTATTAGGTACTAACAACTATAGACAGCTATAAACATTGCAACATTCTGAGACCCGGGAATACAGTGGTTAGCAAAACCAAAAGGTCTTTGCTGTCATGGAGACTACACACTGTTGTGTAGAAACGGAATAAAACACACAGGCACACATACACACTTAAAGTATGTTAAATAATGCCAAGTGATGATGAAAGAAGCTCATCAGGACAAGCCTGTCTGATGAGGTGACATTTGAGCAAAGGCATGAATGAAGTGAGATGGCAAGCATGTATACTTCTAAGCTGGTGTGCAAGGAAAAGACCCTGAAACCAGACCATGTTTTGCTTTTTTAAGGACTTACACAGGGAGCCATTAATATTTTAATGGTACTGAGAAAAGAGGAGAATATTCAAGAAGTCAGAGTAGTAATATTGGCCAGATCATACAGTGCCTGGTAGGCCATTGGAAGACCTTTGGCTTTTATTCTGAGACGGGAAGATCTTTGTGGTTTTGAGTATAGAAATGACATGATGTAACTAATAATTTAAATGGATCATTATGGTTAATTTGTTGAGAATAGTCTCTTATGAGAACAAGGCTGAAATAGAGATATTAGTGAGGAAGCGATTGCATTAGATGATGTGAAAGATAAGACTAGCATGTAGTTTAGGGAAAAGGCATATAGCTTCTGACATGGTCAGAATATAGGTATATTTTAAACTGAAATACGGTTTGCTAATGAATTGGATGTGTGTATGTGTTTGTGTTTTCATAGCAACTTTACTGAGATTTAATTCATCTAATAACATTAAACCTTTAAAGTCTATATTTTGTGGGTTTTGATGTATGTGGTTTATTTTTTTTTCTCCTGATCAAATGGAAGAATAGTGTTGACTTTTAGTGAGATGAGAACTGTGGGAGACACTCTTTAGGTGGAGGAAATCCATAGCTTTGCTAAGGACATTTTAATTTTGCGGTGTTCATTACATATACAAGTGAAGATATCAATAGATGTGTGTGTCTGTGCTAAAAGTTCAGGAAAAAAACAACTTGGGATGGAGATAATAATTTGGAAACCATCAGCATACAGATCATCTCTGAAGCCATGACATTGGAAGAGAAGCATTCACAGAATTCTGGGCATAGATATGTGTTCTGTAGACATTTGTTTATGCTAAGTATTCTGCTAGATACTGAGGATAGACTGTGAGGATTAATTTCTGTACTCTTACCCATCTGGCATGAAAGGAAACGTGCAAGAAAGAAAATGAGATAATGGATTAGAGTCGGGAAAAATGAAATCAAGAAACTGGGTTAAAGTCAATAGCTATTTGGCGCCAGCTATGTAGACAATCCTCTTGCCTCAGATTTTTTAATTGAAAATTGAGCAGACGTTAATATACATCTCACAAGTTACATGAAATTTAAATTGCATAAATAAAATTAAATAAAAATATATCTGAAAGAAGTTTTATTTTTATTCTATTGCTTTTTATAACAAAAAGTAAACAAAGCCAAATGTGTCAAACATCAATCATAAGAATTAAAAGAAAAGATTCCTGGTTGCTGAGGAAGAAAGCTTAACCAGAGAGAATGAAGTTGAACTAAGCCCTGACTTGATGGAAAGGAAAATATATTAAGCTTCTACTAACTGCAAAACATGAATCTTGGTGTTCAGAGAAACATCAGTTTGTGTTGCTGTCTTCTCTCCCCATAACTTATGTTTATCTTACTTTCTGTTTCCTCATTCTCATCTAAAATTCTAAAAGGAAACTAGTTAATATGAGTGGCTATTATGCATTAATTTTTCAATAAGAAATGAACATTAGGTTTTCCTTTTATACAGGCACATTTTTAACTGTGGAATTTTAAAGAAAGTGCTCAATTTTATTGCCAGCTATAAAAATGTCTTAAATGATGAAACTGTTTCAGGGCTGATTAGTGTACTATGTTAAACACTTTACATTATAAAATCTATTCACAAAAAAAAGATGAGAGGTAACTATTGTAACATCCACTTATAAAAATATAGTTGAGTCAAATGAGTGTTAACTTGCTGAAGGACATGTATATATTGAGATCCTTGACTCAATCTCAAATAACTAAAATTCAAAATCCCATGTTATTAATCGTTAGGCTATATTACTTTGCAAACTAGAAAGATAAAAAAGAACATTAAATATTCAATATTTTTCCTATTACTATACTCCATCATTTTTAAAATTTATTTCTACAAAATAAAAATACTTCAAGTTTCCAAAGGCCACTTAAGTCTGAAGTCAAGACAACGTTATAGTAACATTAAAACAAAAACCTTAGCTCTTGCTATCACCTTTAAAAGAGCTAGGTACTTTCATTTCAGATGTTTTCACAATGACCTAGGCCACTATGTGTTCAAAAGTCCAGTTTTATCTAAGGTGATATTAGCCACAAAAACATACTTTGATCCTTCCTGAGGAAGGTGTCACTAAGCTTGGACTTGACACTGATGCTTTTTATCAAAATTTTGGCATAGTGTTAGTTGAATTATTGGCTTAAATTCTTCACACTTCCCAGAATCCACATCCTTAACAAGGCCAATGTTGCTTGCTTTGGTAAATGGCATGTAGACCATGAGCCAGTTCCAGGGTTAGGCCTTGAGAGGCTTTGTATATTTCTAAATTTCTTGTATCTCTGACAAGGCTATGAGAATAACATGTCTAAGACAGTTTGCTCATCCAAGAGACACAGATGGAGGAGAACCACCCCAGCCAAACCACAGGCCTGAAGTGAAAGCTGAGCTGGTAACAGTCACCACAGCATGAAGCAGATTTGTCCAGATAAGCCTGACCTGAATCCGACAAGCCCTTTCCAACATGCAGACATGAACAATATTAAATGCTTATTGCAGCATGCGACTCAGCCTGTTTTAGATAACATTATTTTTACATTAGTTAACTGATATAGCCATCAATATAGCTTTCCTTTAGATCTATACCCCTTTTCTTAAATTTAAAATTAAAAAGGCTCTTTCCCAATTGGATTTGTACTGTTCTTAGTGTTAAGTAAAATAAAATGGCCACCTGCATTGGGTGTTCCCGGGAGCAAACCCTTACCCTGAAAGGATTTTCCAGAAGACACAAAGAATTGCCTGGAGCTGGTACAGCTCAGTGATTGAGCACCGGCTTCCCTCATACTAGGTCCCGGTTCATCCCTGGCCCCTGTAGAAAAAAGAAAAGAACAAAAATCAACAACAACAAAAACAATCGATCACAGGGACTCTCTGAGAAACTGGAACACACTCTACAAAGTTGCAGTTGAGAAGCACCTGGTGAGAAGTTTTGGCTCAAAGAGAGAGGTTATCAGAATGGATAAGCATACTATACTGATTAAGGCATCTCTGTTCTCAGCTTTGTAAGACCCTACTATATAATAAGGAGCTTTAATGTCAGCTAGTCACAGTGACATCCTCCCCCACTTAGAAAGTCCCTAAATGCCTTTATTAGCAGCTGTGACCAAATGGTTACTTAGATTCTCACTCCCTATCCCCAGTTTGAGATCTCCCTGCTTGAGCAGTTTCTCCTTCAATAAACCTGAAGATTACATGCGATAATCTCGTAGTTTCAAATTTTGCACTTCTTCTGTTTTTTTTTTTTTCACTGAGACTTTAGCAGAACATTTTTCTAGATCATTTTTAATTGGTTTCCTTGATAGACTCCTTGCAACAATTTAGTAATTCTTTTGCATATAGGAGTTGGGGAAAATCTGAGTGATAAATAACAAATTATATGCATTTGCTGTCAGAGGCAACTTTATTAGATTTTCATGCCCAGGTATATTCTTTTCTATGCCCAGTTTTAAGGGTTTAGACTTTTGTCTCCAGAAACTTAAAGTTTTAAATTCTGAGTGAAGGGGAAGAGAAACACTGTCCTTCCAAGAAAATTGCTCATAGCCTTTGCTTGAGCTGTCCTTCCAGTTCTCACCCATACTTAGATATATCCAAGTTCATAATGTATTTCCAGCCTGGGCCTTGATTGGGATCCCTGTTACATAAGATTTCTAGTCAGTATAAACCCTTGCTTTCCAAAAGGAAACAATTAAATCACAGTTAAATAAAATTATATATAGGGTGAGACATGATGTCCCAAATAGCAAGATAGTAAAGGGATTATAAGTGTATTTGTGTAGCATACATGACTCTGAAAATCTATTCTAAAAAGAAGAAAACAGAATTTAACAACTATTCCATATCAAAAACACAGGTGGAAAGGAGGAAGAAAATAGGGAATGGATTGCAGACAAATCTTAATGTAACAGGACAAGGCATGGTTAGTACAAATTGACCAACACAAAGCATATTTGCAGGAGTACACTTATGGGTGAGTTGATAAGCCTGTGAAAGAAGTTACATATGGCAGAATATTGAATAGATTTTTACATAATACTTTGTATGTTTAATGGGAATGGTTTTTTAACCCTATATGATTATTAAACACAATGAGAAATTGGAAATGAGGAGTAATTACCATAAGTATAAGGGGCTTATTTATGCCTGAGGGATATATATATATAATATACTATATGTACAAGTTATATATAAGTCTACCTTTCTCACAGTCAAAGCATGTGGGAAAAAAACTTGACTGCAAATCCTCTCAAACTCCTGAAGCATGATTGTAAAAACTGTAACAAAAGAAGTAACATTTCTATCTAAAAGATATGTTTTCAAATAAATCTCATTGAGAAGACAGAAGTAGAAAATTACTCTCAAAAAATATTTATCAAGCTTCTTTGTCTTTTAATTTTTATTCTAGTAACATGTATATGACCTAAAAGTTTCCCTTTTAACCACATTCACATATATAATTCAGTGCTGTTAAATATTCTCGCAATGTTCTGCTACCATCACCACTATCCATTCCCAAAACTTTACAATCAACCTAAAAGGAAAATCTGTGCAAATTAATCATTAAATCCCCATTCCCTACCCTCAACCCAGCTCCTGGTAAACTATATTCTATATTCTAACTATGAGTTTGCTTACTCTAATTTTCATTTCAATGAGCTCATACAATACTTGTACTTTTGTTTCTGACTTATTTTACTCAACATAATGTCTTCAAGGTTCATCCTTGTTGTTATGAAACAGAACTTCATTTCTTTTTAATGCTAAGTAATATTCCATTGTTTGTATAAACTTCATATTATTTGTCCATTTGTCGCTTGGCAGACACTTGGGTTCCTTCCATCTTTTGGCAATTGTGAATAATGTTGCAGGAACATTGGTGTGCAAATATCTGTTCAAGACCCTCTACTGAATTCTTATGGATATAAACCTAGTACTGGGATAGCCAAATCATTTGGTAGTTCTTTATTTAACTTTCTGATGAACCGCCAAACTGTCTTCCACAGTGGTTACAACATTTTACATTGCTTCCAACAATGAATGCATGTTCCCACTTCTCCACATCCTCTCCAACACTTGTAATTTTCTGTTTGTTTGTTTTTTTTGTTTTTTTAATAGCAACCATTCTGGTGGGTGTGAAATGGTATTTTACTGTGGTTTTGATTTACAGTTCTCTAATAGCTAGTAATGTTGAGCATCTTTTCATGTGCCTTTTAGCTGTATGTATATACTCTTGGGAGAAATGTCTATTCAAATTTTTTGCCCAATTTTTAAAAATAATATTTTATTGAGGTAAATCATTCATACACGCACATACATAAACAATAGGTGTATGGTAAAAGTTGTGAATTTACAAAACAAACATGCATATCATCATACAAGGCTTTCATATAGCTGCCTACCACCAACATCTTGCATTGTTGTGAAACATTTATTATAAACTATGAAAAAGCATCGTCAAAATATTACTACTAACTATAGCCCATATCTTACATTTGGTATATTTTTCCCCTAACTCTTCTGATTATTAACACCCTATATTAGTATTATATATTTGTTATTGTTCATGAAAGAACATTCTCATATTTGTCCTGTTAACCACAGTCCATCTTCCACCACTGAATTCCCTGTGTTATACAGTCCCATGCCTTGTACAATCCATTCAATGTGTGCACTCAGTTTTTGCCCATTTTTTAATTGAGTTGTTTGTCATTTTATTGGGGAGTTGTAGTATTTCTTTATATTTTCTGGACATTATTAGATATGTGGTTTTAAAATATATTCTCTCATTGTGTAGGTTGCCTTTTCACTTTTGTGATAAAGTCGTTTGATGCACAAAAGTTTTTAGTTTTGATGAGCTCCCATTTATCTATTTTGTTGTTGTTGTTTATTACTTGTGATTTGGGTGGATAGTCTAAGAAGACATTGTCTAACACGAGATCCTGAAGATGCTTTCCTACGTTTTCTTCTAGGAGTTTTATAGACCTGGTTCTTATATTAGGGCTTTGATCCATTTTGGGTTAATGTTTGTATATGGTGTGAGATAGGGTCCCTTTTCATGCTTTTGCATATGGATATCCAGTTTACTCAGCACCATCTGTAGAAGAGACTATTCTTTCCCAATTCAGTGGACTTGGCAACCTTGTAAAAAATCAACTGGCTTTAGATGCAAGGGTTTATTTCTGAACTCTCAATTTGATTCCATTGGTTGATATATCTATACTTGTTCTAGTACCATGCTGTTTGAACACTGTAGCTATGTAATAAGCTTTAAAGTCAAGAATTGTAAGTACTCCAACTTCAGTTTTCTTTTTCAAGGAGGTTTTTGGCTATTCCAAATAAATTTGATAGTTGGCTGTTCCATTTCTGCAAAATATGCTGTTGGAATTTTGATTGGGATTCCGTTGAATCTGTAAATCATTTGGGGTAGAATTGACCTCTTAACAATATTTAGTCTTCCAATCCATGAACATGGAATGTCCTTCCATTTATTTAAAACTTCTTTGATTTATTTAGGAGAGTTTTATCTTTTTTTGTGCATAAGTCTTTAATATCATGGTTAAATTTATTACTGGATATTTGGTTCTTTTAGTTACTATTGTAAATGGAATTTTTTTTCTTGATTTCCTACTCAGATTGCTCATTACTAATGTATAGAAACACTACTGATTGTACATGTTGATCTTGTACTTTGCTGAACTCATTTATTAGCTCTGTTGGAGATTTTTCAGGATTTTCTATATATAGGGTTCATGGGTTCATGTCATCTACAAATAGTGCAAGTTTTACCTCTTCCTTTTCATTTTGAATGTTTTTTACTTCTTTTTCTTGTCTAACTGATCTGGCTAGAACTTCCAGTAGAATTCAACTTCCAATGTTGAATAGTAATGGTGACAGTGGGCATCCTTGTCTTGTACCAGATTGTAGAGGAAAAGCTTTCAATATTTTACCATTGAGTATGATGTTAACAATGGGTTTTTCATATAAGCCCCTTATCAGCTTGAGGAAGTTTCCTTTTATTCCTATTTTTCTGAATATTTTTATCAAGAAAGGAAGCTGGATTTTGTCAAATGCCTTTTCAGTGTCAATTGAGAGGATCATGTGTTTTTCTTTCCCTTCATTTTGTTAATGTAGTGTATTACAGTAATTTATTTTCTCATGTTGAACCATCCATGCATACCTGAGATAAAACCCAGGTATGCAGGCACAGTGAGATAATACTTTCAGTGTGCTGTTGGATTTGTTTTGCAAGTATTTTGTTGAGGATTTTTCATTTGTATTCATAAGACAGATTAGCTCATAATTTTCTTTTATTTTAGTATCTTTATCTGACTTGGTATTAGGGTAATGTTGGCCTCATAAAATGAGTTAGACAGTGTCCCCCCTTGTTTGGTTTCTTGGAAGAGTTTGAGCAGGATTGTTATAATTCTTTGAATGATTGAAAGAATTCACCTGTGATGCCTTTTGGTCCTGGGCTTTTCTTCATTGGAAGGTTTTGGATAAATGTCAGACGGCCCAGCCATACCTTAAACCTGGAAACCAGAAAATCAGGAACAAACAGCCCAAGATGCTTATCAGAACAGGAATTCTCAGTAGCAGGGTCCACTCCCCCTGAGTGAATAAAAGCCATAGTCTGGATTTGTCTCTCTTCTCCGACACAAAGTGGGCTATGAGGAGCTGCATTCTACTGACCCGAGAAGGAACAGTTTTGGCTACCTGGGATGACTGGCCATGATGGGATGTCTTCCCCTTCTTTTTTGGACTCTGTGCTGTGCAAGTGACAAGGAGATTATTTGCCTTTTTTGGACTCTTTATACTGTACAACTAATAAATGGATCATTTATCTGTTGTGTCCTGAACCTGTGTTCCCACAATGCACCATTCTAGCAACTCACTCCACATATATGCATATAGTTTAAAATATTTGTATGCATTAATTAGTTTCTTTTGTTTTCTCTCTATTCCCCTTATTATTTGGTAGACTTTTTATTTGGAGGTTAGCTTTACAGTTTAGACTTTAGGTAAGAGAACATTCAGATATGACTGTGACAAAATAAAAATTAATGCAGCCAGAAATTAATAGGGGTACCTATAAGACTGTCTCCTATAAATGAAATGTAGTAAGTATTGGGATTTTGTGACTTCCCAATTTTGTGAGAGAGTGAGAGAATCTTTGATTGTATAAAGTAGGGATTAGGAAACCTTAGCCCATGTGCCATCCAGCATTCAGCCTGGTCTGGTTCTGCTTGTAATCTGAGAATATGTTGTTTGTTTTTTACCATTTTAATGGATTACTTTAAAAAGCAAATGAACAACAACATCCACAACAACAAAAAGCAAAGGATAATTTGCAACAGAGACCACATGTGGTCCACAAGGCTTAAAATATTTACTAATTGCCCCTTCACAGAAAAAGCTTGCCAAATACTGATATAAAGGAGAGTTGCAGCTTGTTAGTGGAGGACTAAAGTTGCTTTTGTTGTGTTAAGGAAGTTAAACATATGCGTAAGTGTGTATACACGTGTTTTATAACCATAAGTGTGGACCTTGCCAGTTGTTATGGTACTGTCTAGTATTCAAACCCACCATTCTAAACACTGCTTTGTGATGCTGAGGCTGGGACACTGCAATCCACATTTCTGCTGGGATAGCTGTCTTTTAACATTCAGCCAATAGTAGGTGATAAAGGAAACTGGAAGGCTAGAGGATGATAAAAGAAAGCTTCTTGTCCCTGTTCAGCTTTCTGTTCACTACTCCTGTGGACACCACCCTGCTAATGTGTCTTCTCTCTAAAAGTGACAGTTTGTTATAGAAAATGTACTTGAAAGCAGGTTTTAGCTTTTCCATCAGCCCCATTTTGCCTCCTCAGTGAAACTAGTCCCAGCTGACCAGTGCCCTTCCCAGAGGTCTGGATCCTCTTGTCACCTCCTCTGAGCTCAAAGGCAACAGCAACAGCTGAGGAATACCCCTTCTAAGAAGCCTGAGTATCAGCTAACAATTGCCTTCAATTAACCTTTTAAGATTTTAAAAAATAAAATAAACTTTATTTGTAAAGAAGTTTTAGGTTACAGAAAATTTAAATTGAAAGTATAAGGGATTCCTATAAACCCCACCCTTCCCCTTCCCCTTCCCATACCTCCCACCCACATCTTCCCCTTTTAATAACATCTTACAATTCTGTGGTACATTTGTTACAATTGATGTACAAATATTGAAGCATTGCTATGAACTAAAGTCTATGTTCACATTGTGGTTTGTACCTAATTCCAGTGCCCTAAAAATGCCCTATATTCCACCTATTATTCCCTTTCTTTCCCCTCCGAACCTCTGGTAAACACTATCTTTAAATCAATGTTATATTTTCTTCCATTACTACAATAATAATAATTTTACTTTGTCCATGGTTGTACTTCCCCTTAGGTTCATTCATTATTCAACCTTGAGGATATTGG